>JAHWFP010218592.1:13721-53495 GCA_023313725.1 Lithobius niger
CTCTCATCCTAATACGAGGTCCCTTCACCCTGATATGGAGCCCTCTCCCGCATTACCCTGATACGGGGCCCCTTATCCTAATACGAGGTCCCTTCACCCTGATATGGGGCTTAATCAGCCAGATTAAGAAGGGCCCCTTAACGCTAATAAGAGATCCACGTGGCAGGGCCATTGGGTCAAGGCAAGATTTTGTGAATGCGATGAACGAGAACCTGTAGCTGCAATACTGTACAGCTTTCTACGACGCCAGGAGGAACGATAAACTATACTGAGTGTAAAAGAAAAATAAATCGTTTTTTTTTTTAGTATTAAAATTGTTTCAGTGGAACAGTCGTCAATAGTGAACAGTATATATAAAGAAATTATTTTGCATAATGAGAAGTGCGTGGGTAATAAGCCATTGTACCTGAATCTAAGCTGATCGGGTACATATTTTTGACCATAATTTTGACGCTGCTGTATCGCTGTTGGGTTAATTTCGTGAACACAAAAGACCCGCTTTGGGCTTATGTGTGGAGTGGAAGGGGTAATGACGCACACAGCAGTGACTAGTTTGCTTATGTTGTTCATAGGTAAAATGACTGGATTAAATACGCAGTGTATACTATAGTGTCGGCGGCCTATATTGAGTTCTCTGCAGAACGAATACATATAATCGATTGTACGTTTTCAGTAGCAGAGTGCCTGGTTGATATCCAAGATGGTTACAAAAACAATGGCGGCCATCGATTAAAGCCACCCCATCCAGGAAAACGTAGCCGCTCACAAAATACTTGCATCACTCAAGGTACACCGCGCACACTATAAACAATGTGGTTATTATAAGATTATGGTATCATAACCTTACTGAATAGGCATGCTCATACATCTCTCCTATTTTGATCTCGGTTCAGCGAAACCCCAAACGAGCTCGTTTTTGGTTTACAATATGATTAATCGTCCACGGCCCAATGATGAAGCAGGAAAGGTGCCATCATCAGATGGTTAATGAAGTTAATGAGTCGGATATTACCTATAAATGGATGTCGAACATGATGCCGGCCATCATTGTCTTCATGCTGCAGGCGCATTTTACGGCGAACCAGGTCGAAATTTTCAACGTCATTGATAATTTGTTACGTCTGTAAGAGTTGACGGACTGTGCTTTTACGAATGGGATTTTAATTACAGCAAACGTTTTATTATCGCATTTTAGTACCGCACGCTTTATAACTCGCTACTGCCTTTTTATTTCTGATATAATTAAGTTTGCAGACACCTTACTAGTGGACGGAGTCCTTCTGTCGTTGCGTAAAGAACGTTACGCCGTCGCATTATACTGCTTATACAAAGTGACAGAGATTAAACTTCAGCAGCCCTGTTGTTCATGAACGAAATGAAGATAACTGAAGCGCAGTTGATTAAAGCAAACTCACGCTGACACACTGTCTGCTCAAACATTGCTCCAGTAAGGAAAGCATTAACGTTTGTTATTTTTGTTATTTTTTTTCTTTAGTGCTGGAAAGAAATATGTAGGAATAAAAAAATTACCGAATAGTGCCACAACGAAATACAATAAAATTTGCAACGTTTCGGGGCTTTCGTTCGGGACAACGTTTCGGTGCAATGTGTCAATACAATTTCCCCCACAAAAGGTTGCACGTTGTGACGTACAATAAGATTCAATTGGATCGTTTAAAGGGACACCCGGCCTGCCTTATAACATTCCGCGTGCCGAATTACAGCTACGCACAGATCATCATCCGAGCAATTACAGTGCCAAGGTCGGCTGGGGTGGTAGCTGCGTTTCTCGCGTAGCTGCTGTCTCGGTTGGCTTTGTGAATAGTACACGAGACAGAATCAAGTCAACGATTGTGTCGTCACAAGCCGAAATGATTCTCGTATTTTAAAATCACAATTTATAATATTCTAGGCTAGTGTCTTATAATTTTGCTTCGGCGACCTATTGGAATAATTAATTTTAATTTTTATCGCATTAGTCTATTAGATTTTAGATCTCATGGTAATTATTAGAAAATTAGTAGTTGTACACACAGCGATGAAACGTTATGATTATTGTACGCGCGCAATGCATCATTTAGTGACGGATCGTTCTTAAATATAGTTAACAATATTCAACAGAAAATCTCCTAGACGCCACATTTTAAAACGTTTTTTTTTTAGCAAGGGAAACACTAACGGTAAGTAAATAGACCTTTGGGGCCGTACTTGATGTGGAGGATCGAAAAAAATGGCGCTGAGAGGTATATCCCTTTAAGCTATTTTCAACATAAGCTTGTTGTGATAGAGAGTGGCCAAGTACACTACCTGTGGAATTACATCTTTGTGAAAATGCTTTGATGGGATATCGCAACAATGCAATCTCCCATTATCAAGCAGGAAGTAAAAAGTTGTATTTGGCTAAAAGCTTCGTCACATAATATTTAATAAACGATTTTCTTTGTCCTGCTTTAAACCCTTTTGCTAAAATTTGTGGTTTAAGGGTACTAGTAAAATGGGGCCTCCTGATCGGCAATAAAACCCACAAGGGCATACAAGGTCACAATTTTTTGGACATAAAGTATACGGGCCTAAAACTAAGTTCCCACGCGCGCCGGAAGCTTTGTAAGGGGCCCCCTGGGACCCCGAGCAAAGCTAGCTGCAACAGCTCAATGATCAGCGTCCTCGTTTCCAAACCAAGAGAAAGCCGGTTCGAATCCCACGACCGACCAAACCAAACTAATTAAAAAAAAACATCACGTGGAATATTTCAGTAGTGAAAGGGTTAATAAACGTTTTTCTTTGCCTAGCTTAAAAAGAACCAAAAAATAGAATATATAACTGTAAAATTATACAAAAGTAGCCTATACACCAGCAGGATCAGAATCTGTGTATTTTAGGGTTGTGTCTCCGAGCCGGTGAGACGCGCCTCCCTTGGATGGAGCAACTGCACGGGAGGCGCAAGTCCCTACCGGCGCTGTTCTATAAAGGTCAGTGGTAAAAAAAAAATTGTAACTATACGCATCGCAAAGTTCTCGCCATTGACGGCCTTAGACCTGTTGTCAACTGTTTTTAAAACTGAGTTACATTATTATAAGATTTTCAAGTCTTACCAGTATCATTCATTTTATAAAAAAAAAAAATTACATAGCAATGAGGGTGTAGGGGGGGGGGGGAACCAATCCATGCTGGTCCCAATTGGGAGGAATACAGTAGAAAGGGTTTGGGAACCACTGTTTTAGGGTACAGAACAGCTTTATGTGACACAATTTTAGCTAAGTAAGGTTTGCTTTTGCCTGATAACTGGGCAGATCCTTAGCCCCGAAACGTCCCAAATTCGAAGGTATTTTGTTGCAGTACCATGGGTTTTTTTTTTTATTCACTGACTGTACCATGCGCCATGGCTGTTTGCTGTGACGTGCATATCACGTGACTGGGCTAGTCCAATCAGACGGCCAAACAGCCGTTGTTCTCGTTCGTCATTGGCTGACTCATGGTTATGTCACGGCAAACAGCCATTGCGCATGGCTTAATGTATAGCACGGCAGACAAATGTGGTATTTTAAGAAAGCATGTAGTTTGGCACCCACAAGAATTATGATGAAATT
Organism: Lithobius niger; assembly: GCA_023313725.1. NCBI lineage: Eukaryota > Metazoa > Arthropoda > Chilopoda > Lithobiomorpha > Lithobiidae > Lithobius > Lithobius niger. Next base: position 17,309 of record JAHWFP010218592.1, read on the forward strand.
ATGATATTTAGGTCACGCCATAGGAGTTGATTGTGTTGTGGTGGATAAGCAACTTGACTAAACCGGAAGTTTAAGAGCGCGGCGTCAAAGCACGTACCGCCACGCCAATCGGCACTCGCGGCCGCGCGATCGGAAATTTACACCCAACGCACTAGGTTTAATCCATCTAAACCATCTTTCAACATGGCGGAGAAAGCAGACGACGCCTAGTATAACGCAGTACTAAACTGGTATAACGGTACTAAATTAGATTTAGTAATTTTTTTTAATTTTTCTGCTGCTACGACATTTTAACTTGGTTAAACTTACTGTTGTCACAAGAAGATGACTCATTCTACACCGGTTTTTTTGCAAATAACATGCATTCATAAGGACCCCGTCTCGTGTTACAAAAATACGATATTTACTTCCCCAACAATCGGCGTTAAGGTTTCGTTCGACTGTCAAACTTTGTTACAAAACACAATGGCACGTAACGCCTGGCAATATAACAATCTCTTATCTTACCTACGTTTGATACATCATAAACAATGTAGTACAGGGCGTATTTCACAAAAAAATTCCACCGCTTACGAGCGGATCAACCGCGAATACCTCATGGCGGCTTGGTCAGGCGGAAGTAGCAGACGCGCTTTGTATTCTGGGTACATTCGTGAGTCACGCTTCCCATCGAAGACTACGCACTTCGGCTATGCATTTGAGCTGGGAGTTGCTTATCCATTCAAACACAATCAACTCCTATGGTCACGCAGATGCCAAATCTAGCGACCTGGCAACCTTCAGCGCATTTCAAAATGGAGGGCAAAATAAGAAATGGTTGCTTTCTCCCACTCCAGAATCTGTTAAAGTTCGCGTGTGTTTTCTTATATTGGTTCTTATATTTCATGTATTGTATGTCAAATTGAAGGTAATTCAGTAATACGCTATACTAATTCACTTTCATGCTCATCATAATACTAAATTGCAAGCCAAAATCCAAAAAAGCTATTCACGTAACCCTCCGTATGCTCTAAGTTTTCTTGCAAGGCCAGATCCACGTGTATAATACGTCAGATTAAAGCCAATTCATAATATCAATTAACCTTAAAAAAAACTATTTCCCAATATTTTAGTATGTATGCACATCCTGTTTTCATCCATGAAATACATCCGTTTCATTATATTCTTTCCTCCTTTGCAGATGAAGTGCAAGGTGGTTAAAGAAGAGCATGGTTCTTCGCATTGATTATTGTGTCGTGTAATCACGACGGAGTGTTTATTTTGTGTTGTCAAGTATCAGCGACAACATCTGCTAATATAATTATTGATGGATCAGCAGTTTTGTGGGTTGTTCACTGGCGCACAAATGAAACTCTCCAAGATACAGTGAACACAATCCTTGCAAACGGGTTTATGTCAACACATTTCTTGCAAACGCATCAACCAAGTTGAGAAATTCTGACGTGTACCTTGGGTTTGATAGGTGTGTTGACTTTAGCATTGAGGGTAACACAAGGTCTATCAGAAGAAAAGAGTCGTGTAGGAGATATCTGTTGTATGTGTCAATGCAACTTTCCCCGTTGGGAGCGGCCAGGTACCTGGAATTACAGTAACTTCAGGTCTGTTTCCAGAGCAGGAGAAAGTAAGAACGTATTTTGGAAGAATGAGACACAATCCCGTCTTCCACACCTCGACTCAGTCCATTTTGGATGGATGAAAGAAGACAATTCAAAAACATTGAAACTTTTTACTGCTTCCTCATAATGTGCCTCACGTTCCTGACTGTAGTTTTTTTACGTTAACCAGACGTTCCTGCGAAGACTGTTAATCATCAAGGTGTTCATGTGTATTGGCAAAGTTGCCTTCGCAAGTTTCTGCAAGTCTGAAGAAGGCAAAGAGTGAGTAAATGAGCATACGTAAACATTAACCAGTGGCAGCTATTCCTGATGAAAAAGAGCAAGCAATCCAGTGAAACGACGATATTTCTAAACTCTGTAGTTGCCGTTCTTTTTATTTGTTCTGTTTGTACAAAATACTATAATTTCCATACCATAAAAACAATCTGTAGGGGCTGTACAGTTTAAATGGAGAGGTTTCAAATTTGGGGAGCATCAAACATAACAACGAGCTTAATTATGACTCAGGTGCTATAATGTGTAAATAAACTCAACTTTATCCAACATAAACTCAAAACAAATGTAAACTAACCTATCGACACGGAAATAAATCTAGACGGTCTTGCAAAGGAATATTTTACTACAGGTCATTAAAGGGCTATTATGTAAGAAATGTAAGATGTCACCTTATAGCATTCCTTCTTGTAATTTAGCTTGTAGATCTAAGTATAATAATTGATAGTATTGTGCATCAGTCCCTAAGATAGAAATTCCTGCATCACACACTTTTACAGAAACTATCGATAGCAGCGATAGCATATCATGGAAGGCAGCTATGGACAGTGACATAGAAGCTTTAAAGGATATGGATGATACTTTTTTTGAAGGACCCGATGCTATGATAGATGAAGCGACTTCAAAAATTAGTAAATATCTGGATGTAATCAAGTCTAAAAATACTCTTTATTTGGGGTGTTAATAGAGGTTGATACTACAGGGATATATTTGTCTCAGATATATTGAAAGAGCAATATCAACCTTGTGGTTTTCTGGATACTAAACCGATGTATGTACCAGCACTCACTAGACCATATTATTCTGAGCTCTCGATCTTCAGGGGTGACTGAGGTTCGACTGAGCTTGGTGGGAATCCTCAGTCGATTCTAACCTCAGTCGCCCCTGGCATTTTCGGGAAGAGATGGGTCCTGTGATGCCTCGTGCTCCTATCGATTGAGGCATGTACAAGATCCTAAGAATTTCCGATTGTAATTGTCTAGCAAAATTGTCCCTCTGGCATTCTGGTGCCATGGCTTCAGCTGGGGTACGCGCCAAACTTAACAGCAACCTACAGTTCTCACCAGTCAGAATTTAGATGATGGTGAGGATTTCCAGTAACAAAGAAATGTACTAAGCTATCAAAGGCTCATTACGTGTCTTGGTTATGGGTATGAGGATCGACATATCACACACGGTCGATAATCTATCTAGATTTTTCTAGTAAACCTCGAACTGATAGCATGTCTGTGATTGAGATGCTACATACTTTGACACATAGCACTCGATCCAAACATTGTGCCAGAAACTGGTTATCTGAGATGCTGTGGAATATAATAATGTCAACTTACAGTCAGTTTCAGGCTGCTGAAAATTTTGGGGCGGACTTATCACGAAACCTTCATCTCGAGCCAGGTGTTGAAATTTTATGGGGGGTTATAAATGTGAATTGAGGGAAATGACTTCTTCGGGCATATTAACTGTAGCTGTGGATACAATTCTGTATATATTTTGAAATTTCTCTTGTGGAGTACAGTTGCTTGTGACGGATGAATGTGTAATATTTCGTCGTTTTATATTTTATATTGTTGATACGTATTACTAACACTAACTACTTTTTATTAATATCACATTTGACATGAGAGCACAATTCAGTTAATATTTTAGAGGTCTGTGGTATTGTTACCATGCGCTGCACCTTAAATGATGAAAAGAAACATGATTTTCCCTTCGTCCATCTCTGTTGAGAACTGATTAGTACGGGAGTCTCGTTTGTACACAGTTAAATATCAGTGGTAGATTTATATTGCGCTCCACTAGTGAGGTTTATTGATTATTGCTGTATTGTTGTTTATGCCATATACTGTAAAGGCTACTATACTTAGTTCCAATTGTTGCCATGTGTGTTACGTGATGGAGCTCTTAGTTACGGGGAAATTTTGCTATCTGATTTTTCTACTAGTTGTGTGGAGTTATTGTGTTTTTTGGGAAGAACAGCCCTAATGGACAATGTCGGACCAGAACATCACTAGGAATGACACATGAATTACAAATGTTTAATTAATCCAAAGTACATGCTGTATTAATGACTGATTTCTGTATAAATGGCGAGTAATGTCATTGTGTAAACGGGTTTACGTATTCAAGTGAATCTACCCCAAAACAAAACTTGTTAAGGATTCCCGCCAAGTTTTTCGGCCGTGTGAAGTCGTGATATCAAACGCCAAGCTCTTTCGCCAAGCTAATCCCACCTAGTAATAGTTAGAAGGTTAAATGAAATATCTGAAAATTGCTTACTGCGCAATTTTCAATTATTTCATTTAACGTTTGAAGTATTAGTCGGTGGGATTAGCTTGGCGAAAGAGCTTGGCGTTTCATATCACGACTTCCCATGACCGAAAAGCTTGGCGGGAATCCTGAACAAGTTTTGTTTTGGGGTAGATATCAGATTTTTTTGGTCAAAATTGATGAACTCCATTTTTTTTCTTAGTAATTATGAGATGGAAACGCCAATCTAGTTTTCTGGTCCATTTCTTTTTCTTCTCTTTTTTTTTTTGTTTCGTTAGATTTTGAGAAAAGCAATCACCTTTTTTCATTTGATTAGCATTGTTATTAGTATTGCAGTATCTCCTTGCCGGTTCTCGTCAGATCCCCGAAGTTAAGCAGCATTGGGCTGGATTGATACTTGGGTGGGTGACCGCCTGGGAATCTGGCTGTTGCAGACATAGGGCCTTAGGGCTTCGGGCAGATGACCAGGAGTGGTTAACGCTCGTTAAACCCTTTTTAAGTACCTCCTTGCAAATGAACAAATTAATCTAATTGTCAGTTTGGTATTGTTGCAAAAAAAAATGTTTAAAACAATGTAAAACAATCAATTTAGACGTTTGGAGCTCCCCAACCCCTGAACCATTTGACCAATTACAAAGGACCATATGAAAAAGGCACATCTCCAGATCAATACCTGTAAAATGAGCTAAGAACCAGCTTTATTCATCGCATGGAAGAATTTATTTTCGTGATACAAAAAAGCGTTACTAGTAGTAGTTAGTAGTTAGTTGTAATTAGGCAAATATCAACGTTATTCAGGTCGTTTTTTAAACAAGAAAACGTTAAGCTATGTGTCTAACAATGACTTTTGTGTTGTTAGGCTACCAAAGTCTCCCGATTAAACAAGTTTCAGCCTTTTCTGTCGCATAGTCATTTATCTTCAGATGGCTGAAAACAGCCAAACTATACCTTTGCTGTAAAGACACAACGTGTCTAGCGGTCGCCATGCTCATATATACATATTATCTGGATGTTATCGTTTTATCTTGGCGGGCGACACACTAGCGCAGTCACACATAAGCAGTCATTATCGATATATAAACAGAGCAAGATAAGGATTGATGATGCCTAGGCATCGTTCCTTAAATTTGCCTGAAAGTTATTCATTAGAACTATATATAAAAAACCATCTAATGTAAAGATTGTATGTGATGAAGTCATGTCAACCGCGTTGATATCGTTGGCCCTGCGTTGTCTAAATAGTGTCATCAGGGTTGTCCAAATATTGAGCCTATACTTTGGCTAAGACGTTCGCCAACGAGACAAAATAAGGTAAGCCCAATGGAAACGATGGCCCAACAAACATCGGAGTTGGGCCAATTGTGGGCCAACAAATCAATGTTACTTGGCTAAGCGCAAAAATTACTGCGAGATGGAGGAATTAACGCAAAAATTACCGCAAGGTGGATTAATTAGGACAAAAAAGGGTCGGAAAATTATCGGATATTATAACCCATGTAATTTCATTACGTTCTTTCCCGTTCAGTGAGTGCAAGCTTCGTTGTCGTCTTGCGACAATATGTGATGCAATGTCAGAAATACTGTTCATTTCAGCATTTTGGTCAGCACAGTAAGAGATTTTCCACTGACGGAAAGAAAATTAGGTCATAAGAACCATATTTTAACATTCACAGAACTTTAGGCCAATTGTTTAAAGTTCTAAATGCACCTATTGTAATTCTAATGTCAACATTAGCGTCTGCTATCTCTGCATCATACGATGCTTAAACTGGGACTTTTAGGGCGCGTTTATACAACGACTCGCCTTTGCATTCTCGCAGTTAGAAGTTAGAAATCATCTGGAATTCCAACATGGCGGCTGTTTTCACTCTACTAGCTCGCAGCTAAAACAGTCAATAATATCAGTTCAGAGGGACTGGGGAAACTATTTCGTCAGCAGAATTCTTTATCTTATTGTCACAGATTATGAGACTGCATCCATTTACTCAAACGATGTCGGATTTAGCTAATCCAGATACCATTGTCACCATGGCAACGACACCTTTGCCGTCGCGATTAAATTCTAGCTGCGAGAATGCAAAGATGAGTTGTTGCGTAAAAGCACCCTTAGGGCGCGTTTACGCAACGACTCGCCTCTGCATTCTCGCAGCTAGAATTTAAACGCAGTGTCAAGGGCGTCGTTGCTGCAGTGACGATGCTTCCTAGATTAGCTCAATCTGACATCGTTTGAGCAAATGCTTGCAGTTTTATAATTCGTGACAGTAAGATAAAGAATTCCTCCTGATGAAACAATTTTCCTAATCGCTTCTAAACTCAATTATCGATTCGTTTCGTTGGGAGCTGGCAGAGCTAAAACCGCCGCCATGTTGGATTTTCAGTTAATTTCTAGCAAGACCACCTATATTTAAAAGACTTAACTCTCGTTTCACGTAGCATGCTAGACGCGTCGTCCAAGCGTTGCGCTGAACTGAAACCACGAAGAACGAAAAACCCCTATCGTAGCAATGATTAGTGTTAGCGGGATGAACAAAAACATGGTATCTTCTCATTATTAGATTTACCGGTGTTGCAGTGCTAAACGAACATTATTTTACGATAATTCTTGAAGTCTTCGGACGATTTACTGCTACGTTAAAGGATCGTTTAACACATTTTAATTAGAATTGAAAACGCCGTAGCGTATCATACAGTACAATACACACGTACCTTGGTTGTTCTACTGCTTGAAATTCATGAAATTTAACCTCCGGTGGCTTTGTTTTGTCGTCAAGTGAACAAAGAGGTACGCAGCATGAAGCCATTGTTGTTAAACTTTAAGTATTTGGTGTCAATGCAGTGTTTTAAGTTTAAAATCTGCGTATCGCGTGTCACACGTTCACAGTTCAGTCCGCTTGCTAGAGCAGTTCATTTTTGGGGTGTAAGTAGCGCGACTGGTGGCAGACTCGGTGACTAACTGGACGACGCGTCGAATTTCTAACGTTAAGCCTTTACATCCAGGTATAGCCTTGTTTCTAGCTTTTAGCTGCGAGAATGCAAAGGCGAGTCGTTGCATAAGCGCACCATTATTTTGAGAAGCTATAACTTCTTGTCGGGTGTTTGTGATTTCAGAGCGTCGACCAAAACTATAATTGTGCGGCTTTGCGCACAACTTTTCGCATCACGTTCAGCATCCACCTTCGCATCAGCGTGGTTGCCGATTATTTCGGAAAAGTGTTTTACCTGCTGCAACCGTTGGATTGAATCTCGGTGCTGAACAAAATAAAGAGCGATCGATATGATGCTACAATGAAGTTATGATTTCATCTACGGCTCACAACTTTTCTTTTTTTTTTCTTTTCCATTCGTTTCTTTCCCTTGAAGGAAATGCGAACGAAAACCAGATATGAAAATAGCGTTACATTCAAATTGGAGGTTGATGGTGGCAAATTTAATAAGCGCCGGCGAAAGTAACTTCATTCTCTTGCTGCCGATTGCCTTTCGATAGAAATCGAGCTGGCTGCTGCATTGCCGCACATTTTCCTCGTTGGAGGGCGTCTGGTACCACGGTAAACAATGGACGCATTCCGGATGAAAAAAAAAAACATTTACCAAATTAGAGAAAGGAATAAAAGTATTTCGTCACAGGTAAAGAAAAACCAGGTTATTTTTGCATGCAATCATTGTAACGGTGAACTCCCGTTTCGCCAAATCCGGTTTCGCCAAAACGAATTTGACACAATTTTACGTACGTGAAATTTGTCACCTTATTTCTTTGTAATGGGGCTTTAAAAGGTAAACTTTTAACAAAGACAAGCAGTAGTAGAATAAGAACAATTCTTTTATAATTTTATTTTCTTGCATAATGTAGTTATGGACAGGACTGTGGTTGATGTGATAAAATCAATAATGTTTTTTAAACTGATTCTAGAACGTTGTTGTTTGACTATAAAGAGAAAGGTTGAGTTTTCCAGGTCTGGAGTGTGCCCTGTTTTTAACCGGTTAAGAGACATGCCTGTGTTGAAGCAGTGCTGTATGTGAATTTGCACCAATGTTGTAACATTGGTGCAAATTCACATACAGCACATGCCATCTTGCAGCATTGTGACATCTTAACATGGTTATCCGCTGCTGCACCTATTGCTCCTTATTATTTTTCTGAAAATTGTCGTGCAATCACGAATTGTAATAAGCACTGCCTGCCGGCCATGCTAATTTAAACATTTGCATAAGTCCGACTTGTGTTTGCTAATGAGTATTCATTCGTTTATTACTCCAACTTTGAGTCAATTCACGCAAAAGATCCAGTAAAATTAACAGCCGGTGGGGCGCAAGAAGTGGTAAAAATGGCGTGAATCATGGCAATGGCACAGACGCGTTTCTTTTTTCCTTTTTTTAAGTGACCGTTTCTTGCCGATGCTGCATAATATCAGGAGCGGCATGATTAAGAATGAGTTTCCAACACAATTTTTCGTGTAACTTTTATTACACGTACTCCCGGATCCCAAGAAAATTATGATTTTCAAATTTTCATATTTTTCCAAATTACGTGCCTCGCTCGCGCTATCGCGCTCGCTGCGGATAATTACATAACGTATAAATTTAAAATTAGATTTATGGGCCGAAAGTCTTTTAAGAAATTTTTGTTGACTTTGTTCCACATAACTGGCTGTGAATGCGGGATGAGTGCAAGGAATTCTGTAAACTACATTCCTTTTGTTTAGTGTTTTCTCGTGCCTATCTATTGCTTTTTCTGGTATGGTCAGTTGTTTTAGATTTGAGTGGTTGCTTGACACCAGTCGGGTGTTATTGCTTACTTATTGCTTATTTGTAAAATTCTAGCAAGTAATACTACTTGACTTAACAGCATCACTGAAAAACGGTAAAAACAACTGATCATCATGTATCGTGCATGGAATAGTAATTGGTAAAACTCGATAACCGCTCGATTTTAGATTTTAACCAATAAATTATTTATATCACGGTTGGGACGTCAAGTTAACTCGTATTTAATTAAAACTTTTTGTGTTTGTAGAAAATTGCTTCAAGAAATACTGTAATACCTTATATCAAAATGAATGAAGGTTATTCCATTTTAATTTGTGGAGGGGGAGGTGGGTGTTAGACGGACGATGCCTTTGGTAGGTAGGCAGACTGTAGGCTACGCTCAAGTTTGTGGAAGGAGGGGGTGGGTGGGAGTTAGGCGACGCGTCGTTTCGCAAGGTTTGGCTGGTAAGCTAGCTTGCTCTCTCTATTCGGAGAGAATAAACTTCAATATGTGAGGAAGCAGGGATAGAAGGACATTGTGCCGACATTCTGGCAAGGTAAGTAATTCTTTTTGTGCGTTTGTAGTTTGAGAACTGTTTCAAATCAGCGGTAGTAGCCTAGTAGGTGTATCGGTATGAATGACGGTCATTACATTTTATGTTGTGGAGGGGGGGGGGGGGGAAGAGGAGTTAGACGGAGGGAATAAACTTAGCTATGGGCCAGACATGTGAGCGTTAGCAGGGAAAGTATTTCATTTGGGACATCCCCGCAAGTTAAATAATTCCTATTGTACGTTTTTATTGTGTTACGGTTTCGACGCTGTATAATTTTACTTGTGGTGTGTGCGTTTCTGTCGCGTGATCCGGAAGTGTCAAAAGTGTGGGGTAACTTGATAACCCACACTTTTTGCGATGACGCACACTTCCGCTCACGGTTAACGGGATTTAACCTACGGAAATTTAGCATGGCGTTGAGTTAGCGTGACGTCACAGCCGTGGTATTAACGATAATAAACTGAAAGGAGATGACTTAACTGAAGTAAACTGAAAAATTAATTTAATAAATGGGGTTATGTGACGTGCACATGGCTATGTGTTTGTCTCGTTAACCCCAAGGTAGGCTTAGTTTTAAATTTAACTAATAAAAGAACACCTTACTCTACGAAACAAAGCCGTTTTATAATAATATTTCTACGTTTAGGAAAAAAAGTATTTGAAAGTTGGGCACTAATTTAATGTGCACTGCATTGAAACTTGACGTAACATACATGAAATAGTAGTTGGTGACCCTTTTCTAATATACACTTCAACAAAATTGTGGTATCTGAAACCTTACAGGAAAGCTTGTATTTGTGCTCATTTGCTGTTTTGACTTTGATTCAATTATATCTTACCTTAAACATCAATCAGAGAACAATCCGAAGCCCGCACTGAAGAACTAAATAAGTCATTCAACCTGTTCAACCGCCCAATTTTCAGACCGTAAGGCCTCAAAACCATACACTTAACACCCTATGGTTGAAAACTGGAAGATTTAAGTGAAGATTTAAAATTGTTTCATTTGGCTCTTAACAAGGAACTAACCTTCGCTGACTGACAATGTTAACTGGGCCAAGATGCAACGACGACGTTACTTTCCCCACTCACAGGCATCGGAACATCTTATTCGAGTAAACCTTTAAGTCGATCTTGTATGCCTTGCCTCCTTGTTGCATCAATGTTACAGTTGCAGCATTGTGACATCTTACAGTTGCAGCATTGTGACATCTTACAGTTGCAGCATTGTGACATCTTGACATGGTTATCCGCTGCTGCACCTATTGTTCCTTACATATTTCTGAAAATTGTCATGCAATCACGAACTGTAATAAGCACTGCCTGCCGGCCATGCTAATTTTAAACATTTGCATAAGTCCGACTTCCGTTTGATAATGAGTATTCATTCGTTTATTACTCCAACTTTGAGTCAATTCACGCAAAAGATCCAGTAAAATTAACAGCCGGTGGGGTGCAAGAACTTGTACAAATGGCGCGAACCATGGCAGTGACATCAGACGCGTTTGAGTTTTAATTTTTTTAATTTGGTGGCCGTTCCTTGCCAATACTGCATAATACCAGGAGCGGCATGATTAAGAAGGAGTTTTTATTCTAATTTTTCGCATAACTTTTTTTACACGGACCCACGGATCCCAAGAAAATGATGATTTTCAATTTTTCATATTTTTCCAAATTACGTGCGTCGCTCGTGCTGTCGCGCTCGCTGCGGCTAATTACATAACATCAGAAACCCGCATGAAAAACTTGCCCGGGTAACCGAAACCTAGCCGGCAAATAACGTGATCCGAATGACGCCTGAAATCCGAAAATCGACTCGGATCCGAACGGTCCGTGTAAAAAAAGTTATTTGCGTCCTGAGCTCATGCGGCCATTTGTCGAACTAGTGTTTCAACAACTGTTCTCGAATTGTGCCGTATTAAAAGAGCGACCTTATCCTCACGTATAAAATCCTTCATGGTCTCATTTCCGTTGATCCCCCGTTTTTTGATCTGTCTCCAAGAAATGTCATTACGCGCTGCCATCGTGGGAAGCTGGTTCTACAGCCAGCTCGTCTTGACTGTCGGAAATATTTTTTCTCAGTTCGCGTGCTGCCAATATTTGGAATGCTCTGAAGGCGGAAACTGTGGACCAGTCTACGGTACACGCATTCTGTAGCCAGTTTTAAGATCCGAGAATCTGCAAAATTTCTTGAGCGGCCGCGTTCTCTCTTCCACGACGTTTCGGAATACACTCCTACTTGGGACCGGTGTTAGAGGCTCATCACCTTTCCGGAAACCGACCACGTTTGTGGTAAATGTTTTATTATTTATGATTTATTTTATTTATTATAGTGTCAGTTTTTACTTTTGTGGAAAACTTACATTAAAAATGACGCTGTGTAGGTTTTTATCTACTAAACTAGAGGAAGCCCGTGCTATGCATGGGGCCGGTCACATTTCCCGGGACATTTTCCCGAGACATTTTCCCGGCACTCTTCCCGACGACTTGTCAGATTGATCGACCACTCATTCCTGGCTCCTTTTTGGCTGCAGGTAGAGTGGGAGAGTGCATTTTCAATGCGTGCGCGAGGAGGGGAGAAGTGGTTTTCCTTTAGGCTTTCCTTTTCCTTTTAGCCGGCCTCCGATATTATAATAAAGATATGTGCGAAAAACCTACACCCTTATGTTGCGAATAGTCCAAGCATGTGTCAATTCGCGAGAACTAGCCTTTAAACGAACATGAAAGTGAGGAAGGCATTTTGTTTGTTGAGCCAAGGCCGACTGCAATAGAAATTGCGTGTCTTGCCTCCCGACTCTACGCCAGTTCTTGCACGTGCCAGGAAGTGTAAGCTTTTAACACTGCTTTGCTGGAATAAGTTTTTGGCGATGTTAAATTAACTGGCTTGGAGCTAGAAGCTGAAACCTGCTGCTTCTCTCCCAGACGGCCTTGTGCAAACGGTGGAATGCAAAGCGAGAGTTACAATAATTATGGATACTGGCGTATAGCATTTATTCGCTCCTGGTAGTATTAAGTGAACCGATCCTGCCAAAGCTGTGTATAATCAAACGTCCCTGTCGTGCGGCTTCGTGTGCCATCCGGATTTTGAGTGACTGGGGCCTCAGCCGTGTGAATCATTGATCCTGGGTTGTCACACCGGCTTCGGGTGCGCTATCTAGTTATTGCACCGACTTCCTACAAGACCTGGCTTAACAACGAAACTCCGTCTGCCCACCATGCTGTGTTGTTTAACAAGGGAATCAATTCCCATGGATTATTGTCTTATGTAACTGGAAACAATGTAACCCTCTCTATGGCGTTGTCTCATGCCGAATAATTAACTAAAGACTTTGGTTACTCATACTAATTCGGGTTGCTGGAACTTACACTCTCTCCTCCATTCTCTATCCAACTATCCAACAACAATATAATCAATCTACCTCCACGTTTCGATCCAGACTTAAACCATGGCAGTCGCTGAAGCTTGTGGTTCTTTTAATTAGGAATCTTTTTATATCCCAAGTCTGGCCCTAATTTCGGATCATGTTAACCGAATTAGTCTAGTATTAACCTTTGAGATAACAACCAAATTATTTAGCCATAGCAATTAACAGGATGATTGGGTTCAAGTAAAACCGAATTAGATGGCTTATTTTTGTCCCCGTACTTTAGTTCCTTCTTGAAGGTGTGCGACCCCGTGGCACGCCAAACGTACACACCGTCACAGGGCGAAAGGAGCCTCGCGCACTGAGACTAGGCGGAAGTAGCGCCGCCACCTTAAAGAGATATACCTCCCAGCGCCATTTTTCTCGATCCTCCACATCAAGTACGGCCCCAAAGGTCTATTTACTTACCGCTAGTCTTTCCCTTGCTAAAAATCCGTTTTAAAATGCGGCGTCTAGGAAATTTTCTGTTGAATATTGGGGAACTTTATTTACGTTCGTCCGGAACGAATATGATCCTTTGCGCGCCTACAGTGACCTTGAAGTTTTATCTGTGTGTGCGCAGTACTAATTTTAATCGTTTGCTAGTAATTACTATGAGATCAAAAATCTAAAAGACTAATGCAGTAAAAATTAAAATTAATTATTCCAATAGATCGCCGAAGCAAAATTATAAGACACTAGTCTACAAAATTTTAAATTGTGATTTTAAAATACAAGAATCACTCCAGTTTTTGACGACACAATTAATGCGTTCATGCTGGGTTGTCTATTAGGCGCAGTGCCAACTAAGACAGTATAGCTGCGTTGTTCACTGCGAGGAACGAAGCTACTGTCTCAGTTGACCTTGGCTATGGTAAATGCGCGAATGCGATCAGCGCGTAGCTGTTATACGGCAGGCGGAAGGTTATAACGCAGGCCGGATGTTGCTTTAACAGAACGTTAGGAGAGACAAGTAAGCTGGCACAGGCGTCCACAACAGGTGCACGAAAGCTCGGTGAGAGTGTGTTTGCAGACGAGTAAAAGATGTGAAAACCCAATTGTTTGTGATTACCTGAACTTGTGGAGTAACCCTAACAAAGTTTTAATGTTTATGTTTAAAGTTTTAATGTTAACAAACTGGTAAATTAAACATTTCTTAGAATTATTTCCCGGTTCATCGGCAATGAAGAAGGGAGAGGCCGGGGTGGGTCGATGCTTGTGACACCGTTTTCTAATAAGAGGCGTTGCGAAAGTTTTGACAAAATGTGATAGAGGAGGCTTGAAAAGAGGCAAAATTGGCTTGAAAAAGGAAAAATTTACCTGACGTCATTTGTCTACGCCCCCTCCCCCCTAAAAAATAGAACACCTTTGAATGTTTTTGAATTTTTTCTAATATTGTTTAGAATGCCGTACGTGACGGCTCTCCATTTTTTTGCTTTTGTTTATTTACTGGAGTGTCTGATAAATACGGTGGTGTGTCTTCCGTTCAAGGAGGCACACCTCTGAATGCTGTTTATACTTGCTGGCCGCTAGGACTCCTCATTGTATCTAGTAGGTTGCTTCACTTCTACGGTGAGACCACCTAGCGTTAATAATTGTCATATAAAAGCTATGGCGGAATGCCAGTGCTTGTCACTGTGCCTCTTCAGCCCTGTCTGTTTATTCGAACACACGCAATTGGAAGGAGCTCACACCTCCGCTCCGTGGGTCAACGTTGGGATAGGGTTAATTACTCAACACAACATTTACTGATGTTTAAGACACTTAATACTGTAATGCCAAACCAAAGCTAAGGTGATGTGTCACATAGTTTCGGCACTTGCGCTTTAAGGCGGTGAATGATATAACAAAACCATGAGCATGAGGCTACGGCGGGCGTTTGTTTTTGCAGCGAAAGCTTTTCAGCGCATTTAAGGGATTCAAGGGGCGGACTGGACCGGACTACCTGACCCAACCGATTTTGCGACCAAAATTTGTTTTATAATTTTTCGCCCTCCAAACTGTGCCAAACAATTTGCATATTCTAGTCACTCGCGTAATCCCCTTCGCACAGTATACCCATTTGGGGTTTGTTTAACATCGCTGTAATGTGTGGGGCAGTGGCAACCCAGACCACTGCACTGTACCTGAGGTTGGCGGTAACGACCTAGCTGTCGACGCGCCATTAAGCCTCAAACTACCCCCCCCCCCCAATTGCACCGCTACCTATTGAAAGATAAAAGAATTTAACCGTGGCCATCTAAATAAGTAGAGGTCGATGAAGTAACGTACATGTTCAATGTAAAAAGTTTGTATACGTTCATAAATAGGAAAAAATGAGCATAAATTTATAATCAAACCCACCAGAGCACCAACCTACCAGAGCAGCTGGTTAGTTACCTTTCACACGCTCCCCCCCCCCCCCCTCCAACCCCATGGGATAAAACGAGTGTTATTGCTGCTTGACCATCCGTCCACCGTCCTTTCCTGTTAGTGTACGTACGTCAAATGGTACACAAAATTCCATCGTAGCATGCGGGGACTGAGCCAAAGGCACTGTGCGGCCATTGACGAAAAAAGAATTCACCAGTTTTTTTTTTTACTTGTCTTCCTAACTGAAGCTTTATTTTTCTTCGTGAACAGATCATATTTTTTTTTTACGTAGCTTACTGCAGCAACTGCTTCACGCCAGTGAATTGTTGAAATTTGTTGCAACTGAAGCTTCAACGAATTACTGCAGAAACTGCTGGCCTGCAATTTAATGTACGAGGTGGGTTCAAAGTTGGACAGTTAAAGAAAAATTATTGTACACACAAAATTGACGATTGATTAACCGGATAGCTGACCGTGTCTTAATTATTGTCAGATGATTATTCATTCAACCTGAAACACAGTATTGCTATGGGCACAGCAAAATGGCTTGCTATTCCATTACTGAAAAGCCCATTCACGCAATGCAAAGTGCAAGTCCTTTTCATGGTTAGAAACTGCCAAAACTCATTGGTAAGTGTACATCAGGGGGGAAAAATACGTAATGAAAGACGTTTCAGTGACGTTTTCTCTGAAAAAATAAGTCCTCTACCCCCTTTTGGTAGAATGTAAACCCTTTCACATCATACACAACAGGACGGCACCGATCGGTATCTTCAAGGTTCGATATTGGCTAACATCGAAATATGGGTAAATTTCATTTTTTCTGAGAATTTTTGTTTTCCTTCTGCAAAACGACCACCGCTCTCGACCTAAACTGAAAAGACCAGGAAGGAGGGGAGGGGGATTGAGGCTTAATGGTGCGTCGACAGCAACAAGGACATTAGAGCCAACCTCAAACGTAAGGAACTGTAGCTGGGGTGGATGGACATACACTATCGCCCATGTTGTTTCGCGACACAACTGACGTAGCCTCCAGAATTGGGCTGTATTGCATATATTGCTCAAGTCCAAGAGTGGGTCGCTACATTCTCGAATAAACGCCATGAAGACTGGAAAAAAAATCGTTCGAATCAACATTTCGATGTACAGGACTGTTGCTGGGGTGGATGGACTTATTTTGTCGTCCATGTTGTTTCGCGACACCACTGACGTAGCCCCCAGAATGCGGCTGTATATATTGCCCTAGTCCAAAAAACTGTCGCTATATTCTGGAATAAACCTCCATGAAAACTGGGGGGGGGGGGGGAGGAAATGACGGTCGTATCATCATTTCACTGTACGGGATAACTAACGTTTCTACGACGTGTGACTTAAAGCTCTTAGTGCATTTAGGTTATAAAGATATTCGACTTGTTTGACAGTTCAGTCCAAACCAGTTTTGTCACTCGACCCGTCTAAAGCCATTATTGCGTCAATTTTCTCTAAGCTCCATACGTAAAAATTATGCTCCAATTACTACTCATTTTAACCCTCAAGCGTGTGCCTTGAATGTCATATGATTGCTTCCATAAATTAGACTTCCGTACCTACATGTAGCCGGGAGCGATGGACAATTAAGTTGGTGACACGACTGAAAACTGGATTGTTTATTTGGTTGGATTTAAAATACCGAGAAGGTGCCATGTCTGCATTTTGTGTGCGTGTGTTTGAATTATAATGAACGGTTGTCACATTGCTAATTTACCCACAATTCATTGTTATACACATTTCGTCCACTAACAAAGTCACGAAAGTTATAGGCAAGAAATGCTATTCGTTTTGGCAGCGGTATTCATGAAATCGCTTCGATTTCTTCAACCAAAATGTACACTATAGCTGTTATTTATGCCAGACTAAAGGAAACTCACTAGCATAACGGCGAAAGGCATACACTAAAAATTAGAGGAGTGATCGGTGAAAGCTGCAAAACTGCAAAACTGCAAAAACTGCAAAAACCGAATCATACAAATTCTTTTTAACGAATATGGCAATAAAAAATCTGAACAACAGGAAAGCAAAAATTCTCAAAAATAAACAACTTAGGGCGGCGTGCACCATGCGAGAGCATTCTACATCCAAAGTAGCACCTACTCCTGAAGTAACTACTCTTAACATAGTTCAGAAGTATAAGTGGAGAGATCATTGCAAATGTACTAAAGAAGTAGCTACTTCTGTAGCAAGGGATTTTACTCCTAAAGTAAATCAGTTTGTAAAGAAAATTGGAACAAACAGTTAATCCTAAACGTTAACATGGACTTGTGTTGTATCATCGCCAAAAAGTCAACACAGACGAAACGTGGCACGAATGTGGCCGAAAAAGATTGATGTTTGTTGATAGAAATAATGAAAAATCTTTCTCTCAATCTAGACACACGCTAGAGTCGCGTCAAGTTAGGTAACAAACGTCACATCAGTTCAGTTGTCGAGGACGTAAACCATTGTACGCGACGCCATAGCGTAAAGTATCTTATATCATATCAAAAACCAAAACTGGTAAAAGGGGCCGCCAAGTTCCGAATGGTTCGGCCTTTCAAAGGAGTGATATCAACACCACCAAAACGTTCGCCAAGTTAATCGCACCGACGGTAAATGAAAACTTGAACCTTGCGACCAAAAGTAGCAATGTTCCAGTTTTCATTTAAAACCTTCGAACTATTATATTAGTCGGTGCGATTAACTTGGTAAATGTTTCGGTGTGCTGATATCACTCCTTTGAAGGGCCAAACCATTCGGAACTTGGCGGCCCAATTTGCCAAATTTGGTTTTTTATGTGAATTCAACATCACTGTAGAAATCATATGATTCCCGCCTTGCGTGCACTGTATATGTGTGCGATGGTTAACAATACAGCATCAGCTTCGATAATATTGTCGATGTGTTCAATGTCATCCATGGTCGGCGCACAATTTGAACCTACCACATAGCAGGAGTAAATTTTCGGGATTTCCGTCCATTTATGCTTCTGGGGTAAGTGTAATATGTTTGTGGAAGTCACCACATTTACTATCATGGTAGTTTACTCTTAAGGTGCAAACAAGCTGAGTAATTTGCTTCAAACCAAATTTACTCTCGTAATAAAGTCACCAACTTTTACGTCTAGGTCAATTTACTTCTGTAGTAGGCCTTACTCTCCGATGGTGCACGCCACCCTTAGAGATTTCGTTGCGATTCGGAAAAACTATTTTAATTGTGACCATAAATTAAGCTAGGGTCTAAAGATTATTTATTTCGTGAAAACCGCATATCCATATCAAGTGTTTTTTTCGAAGATCAATTTGGCAAACGAACACACAAATAGAAAAAATCTGCTATCTTTAATGAAATCCCTATTGAACTGCTCCAAATGGGTGGGATAAATGGGATTAAAAATAAACTATTCTACTATACTTCTTTCATAATCAAGAAATTGATTAAGTCATGCTCAGATTGACCTACGGACTAATTTAAAAATATATATGAAAATAAATGTGGAATGTACGTTTAGTGATTATTATTTCTTTTAGTATTACGCCGTGTTTATTTTCGTTTTTGATGCCTCCTATGGATTTAGTACGTTAGACAACGGCGTTCGGCAACAATGCGGTAAGAAAGCCCAGGTTGATCGAGTGCCGAAGGCCAACACGAGATTAACAGAGACTTTCTTACCGCATTGTTGCCGAACAAAGTCGTCTAACACACTTGTACAACGAGACCATTGTTGCTAGTCGCGTTCAGTCTTAAATTCCTGAAAGCCGTCTCCATTGTGGCTATACATTGGCGGTGGCCAACATAGCCGACGACTGGCCGACTATTTGTTTGATGATTTAGATACAGATGTGTTGCTGTCTCAAATTGCTTTCAATGTGGAAGGTGAATGTGTTTCGTTCGCTGCTGATTCACCAGCAGCCTCAGGTTGTGTTAATAATCTTTGCTTTTTCTTTGGGTTCCGTGGCACAGTGCAGTCTTCATGGTAGTAAGACTGCACGGTACAGCGTGCACGTCTTCATGGTAGTAAGACTGCACGGTACAGCGCGCACGTCTTCATGGTAGTAAGACTGCACGGTACAGCGCGCACGTCTTCATGGTAGTAAGACTGCACGGTACAGCGTGCACGTCTTCATGGTAGTAAGACTGCACGGTACAGCGTGCACGTCTTCATGGTAGTAAGATTGCACGGCACTCTAGTCTAACAATGATTTCATTGTTGCAGCCGTGCATCTTCACCAAATTAAGGCACGGTAACAACAATGGAAGAGTTGTACAATGTTCATAGTAGTATTTGTCAACAAATATTGTCAACAAATATTGTGTAAATATTACGTTCCGATTATTCGTATCATGTGCTATTCTATTGTATATGTTTTAAACGGTACACGCAAGTTTGTTAGTTTGGCACGGAAGAGGAAACCGTGGCTCATTTTTTGCTGGTCTGGCACCACTGGGCGGAACGCCGCCGTCACCCCATGACGAACTGGGACTGCTATTTGCGAGAGGTTCTTGGTGTCTTTCCGCACAATCCAGCGGCTCGGGTCGCATTGCGACAAGTAGTGGTATTTTGTAAGCCGACGAAGAAGTTCGCCTATCGATATTTGTATGTGTGTGGATGTGTGTGTGTGGTGGCCTGGGTAGACTGGTGTATTGTGACGGAGTGGGGTAGGAGTAGGCTAAGTAGACTAAGTTTTAGGCTAGGCTTGTAGAATTGAGCGTATGACCGGTGGATCCTTAGGCTCGAATAGTAATTAAATTCAAATTCACACACAAAATCATCATGAACTTCGAGCCGTCGTAATAAACTACTTATTATTTTTTTT
The DNA here is from genome assembly GCA_023313725.1 of Lithobius niger. Classification (NCBI taxonomy): domain Eukaryota; kingdom Metazoa; phylum Arthropoda; class Chilopoda; order Lithobiomorpha; family Lithobiidae; genus Lithobius; species Lithobius niger. The sequence continues at coordinate 37,348 of JAHWFP010218592.1, forward strand.
TCTGAAACTGAATAGCAGTAAGAACGCACAAGATAAAAAGAATGATATTTGTGGCTAATATCATAGATTAGAAAGTTAACTAGATATACCGTCTTACTTCTTCCCGTCCTACGCGGAGCTCTGGCGGTAGTTGCGGCTATACTAATACATCTGCTAATGCTTTTGCCTTCGAAGCAGCGGAAGGCACAGCATTAGCCGAGGTATTAGTAGCCGCAACTACCGCCAGAGCTCCGCGTAGGACGGGAAGAAGTGAGATGGTATATCTAGTTAACTTTCTAATCTATGCTAATACTAACGGTGCAGCATCTTCGTCACCAAACTTAATTTAGCAGCTCATGCGTTGTCAGAAACACCCTAGGCCGGCACCATAACGACTATAAAACCAGTCGAGTATTTTACAGGTTTAAAAAAAAGGTAAATTAGTTTTAAATTTAATATTAAGCCAAAAAACACAATGTTTACACAATGTTGGCGCCATTGTGTTTCTTCGTTTAATACGAGTATTTTAAAAATACGTTACCAAATTTTGCACATCACAATTAGTGGAAAGCTCGTGCCTTTTCACGATTGGAGAATTTAAAACCAGCCGAGTTTTCTAAATAATGATCAACTGTCTCCTGCTTAACATCGTAGTTCTAATTTCACCACAGTCCATTTATTCGTATCATTAGAAAATATCTTTAGTTGTGAGATTTATTTCGGACAGCAAACATTGTACTAATGCCACCCCAGCGAAGTCTAACTGATGACGCCATTTACGAAATGTACCAAGTCCAAGGTCTACATGACGTCATATTTTAACTACCGATTGTCACTTCAAAAGTAATAGCTATTGTTTGTATCCATTATTGTAACAATACGTGACATACAAATTGCCTGTAGTTAGTGTACGTTATCAATTGTAATGGCTCGAGCTTGCTTGGGCTTCTTCACGATGCTCTCAACAATTAGGGGGTGAATCGAAATAAATCCTGTTAACCCATTCCACAAGATAATTTCGACCAGCTTAACTAGAAATATTTCCCTATTTTCCCCTTAGTATCCAAATGTAAATTCAAACCAGACCAACCCCCGTTATTTGTGAATCACAGCAATTCCATAGATGCCGAATTAATTACTCAAACCAAACAATAATCCGAATACAGTTGCAAATCTACCAAAACTTGAGTAAGTCTAGATTCATTGACATTACGTGTTAGGCCTTAAGCAAAGGTAAAGTGTCCCCCATGTTGGTCAGGCGAGACTGAGTCTTCCAACGCTCCTTTTCTTTATAATTAAAACGTCATCCGGGGTGACACACTACTTATTGTCTCATTTTCCATCAGCTTAGCTTAAACTCTGATCAGGCCCGCGTGATATTTGGTATAGCTCCTCCCTTGGTTGTGGCGTTTGTGGTGAGGATTCGTCGAACGTACCAGAAATCGCCACAGAGTAAAGATGGAATGTAAACAAATCGCCTCGTTAATGCGTAATTGTCGAACTGGAAAATCGCATAATTGGAAGAACGTATACAGTATAACAGTATGACGGAAAATCGTCTAACTCGAAATTCGTATAATGGAATATCGTCTAATGTCCCTGCCTTGCTCGCGCTACCGAGCTCACTGCGGCTATACGTATAACATCAGAAACCGCAGCTATATTATTCCCCAGTTAGACGTTCATCCATTATACTTATCCGTTATGCGATATTCCGTTTCGATGATTTTCCAGATTTTTTTTTTATTTAGGCAGATGTTAGACAATTATCCCATTAGACGAATATCCAGTTAGACTTTCGCCCGACGCACCGAGCAAACTTTCACATATTTTTTCATATTTATTTTGGACTTAACCTTTCATTAAAATGGTAAGACCGGGAAAGGGACGCAAACCAACGACCTCCCCTTCACTGCGTAGACGCCCCGATTCTGAGCCAACCCCTCCAAGGCCAAAATAAATACGGATGCAAACCTATTTACGTTGCCTTTTTGACTTATATGTCAGACTGCCTGAGCGGGGAATCGAACCTAGTGCCTCGGCCTTTGATTTCAAAAGTCGTGGGGTTCGATTCCCCGCTCAGCCAGTCTGACATATAAGTCCAAAAAAAAAACCGTAAATAGGTTTGCATTCGTATTTATTTTGGCCTTGGAGGGGTTGGCTCAGAATCGGGGCGTTTACGCAGTGAAGGGGAGGTCGTTGGTTTGCATCCCTTTCTCGGTTTTACCATTTCAATGAAAGGTTAAGTCAAAAATGAATATAAAAAAATATGCGAAGATTGCTCCCTCTCGGTGCGTCGGACGTAAGTCTAACTGGAACGTCTAACTGGAAAGTCTAACCTGTCTCTCCAAGGCCATTTGTCCATCCAGTCGGGCCTTGGAAGGATGGTTCAACCAACCGGGACGTCTGTGCAGAGATTGGAAGTCGGTTGGTTTAAATCCCAGTCACCGTCACTGCGCCATCATATAAGCACGCTTAAGCCTTACGCGTTAGACAGATAAAACACTGGCATACTTACTTAGTAAACTGAGTTGACAAACATTGTGGCAGCTTCCTTACCTTAACCATTCTTCCTCCACCTGCCCTTCACCCCCCCCCCCCTCCCTCCCCCTCCATTTACCCGACCCCCACCCGCCACAAACTGCCACTCTTTAACTCCGATCCACAAAGACCCTATATGGCAACAATGCTCGCCGTGTTCACGCACAGATAAAGTGAGAGTCGGCTGATGAGAACTTGTTTGAAACGGAATTCATTAGGAGGCAAATTTCTTCCAGGCTTTGCGTAACGAATTGAAGCAGAAATCGGCAAACTTCGTCTCGTCCACTCCGACTATTTACCTCTCGATACAAGTAAATTAAAAGGAACAGAATGACACGAACAAACCGTGTTTGTTTGCTTCTCACAATTCAAGCGTGTTACGCCTTACAGTGAACATTGTTTGACTTGATGTTAGTTTCAACCGCAGCACAGAATGCAATCGTACTGCCCCGAGGGAAGAGAGACGGGGATCTATGAACATACCTCACCCTCCTCCCCCCATCGGCATTAGAGCTAAAACGTACGAATTAATAATAAACATAATAAACATCGGATTTATCGCTTTTGATACTTGAATGGCATTTCATTCGTGTAAACAGAGAACACGAAGAGCCAATGTCGGCTGCTTCACATACTCAGGGATGAATTTATGGAAGTGTGTGTGGTGAGGAGAGGGTAAGGGGGAGACACCCCGAACCAAAATTCTGAATCGAAAAATTAGTTTTCAGTCTGAAATGTACGGTGAGGCACGACGAAACACAGCCCGAAACAGGGGTAAATAACAAAAATAAATAAAACACGTCCAGATTTTCTAACAAACATCGGTATATCCTATCACAAAATGTCAGCCTTCACGACTTCCCCATCCTACGTTTTATCTTCGACACGTCCCTGCAGGTCCCCTGTATTTTTTTTTTTTTGTTCTCTGGTTATGTGTTCTTTGCTGCAGGTTTTGTTTTGCTTCGACTTAAGCTGTTGATATATATATACACATCAAAGCCTACCGGGCGGCGGACTTTTGTGAATTTTGTCCGATAGCTTCAGAGAATTTATCACGTTTGGAAATGTCAGGAAAAAAATCTGGGATTTGATACTACGGAGATTCAGGAAATTTCAACATTTTGTCTGAAAATGTTTTTCCACTATAAAGCTTGGCTAATTCGTATTTCATTTTGTACTAATAAAACCTTTACTTTATTTCAGTTAAAACCATCATGTTCTTTATGTCTGGTGAAACAAAAACTTCTTAGGCCTAAGTAATAATGGTCGTTAGGTGTTAAGGGACCGGTCATTATCTATTGCTGGGTGGGGGGGGGGAGGGGTTCGAAGAAAATTAGGAGGGGTTCTTACATATTTTTGAGGCTCTCGAGGGAGGCGCCACACATTTTTCAGGTCACCTCAAGAGGGGGGTAAAAAAAAAACACTGACCAAACTGGAAGAAAAAGCCATTTTTGAACCTTAAAAACAGCAGTCAAGATGTAAGTGTTTACAAGGTTTTGAAGGTTTTTTTCAATAAACTCTGTAGAAAATCCTTTCTTTCTGGTTTCTTGGCTTCTTCTGTCTTTCAGGACTGTGCTGACGGTGTTACGGATAGGGGCATACAAGTAAACAGTGTGTTCATCATGTATTTAAAAATATAAATACTCTGGTTATGTTTTTAATTACTAAAGTGCTTTTTAGCTTTCTGGTTTTTTTTTTACGTCATGTATTGTCTGAAACTCGACACAAGACGGGTGTAAAGAACGCCGATGTTTTACAGAACATTTTTAATTCAACGTGTCTTTTCTTTAAAAACGAGGCATGTTTTACTCATAACTAGTGCTAACTTATCGGTGCGGACTGCTAACTTAATCTGACTATACAGCACTAATCTTGGATATAGGAAATCTTTACTAACGTTTCACGTTTTTTTTCCAGAAGTGCTTGGTTTTTGACATTAGCCGCTAGACTACTACAGGAAATCATCTACAGATAGTTTCAACAGGCTTACGAAAAGCGTATTTTATTGGAGGGGGGGGGGGGGGCCCAGTCACATTATTTTTGGACCTGTGTCGGAGAGGTCAAGATTATTTTTTTAGGGTCTCGAAGGCACATCTAAAATTTGGTGGTCACATTTTCATTTCCTACCCAGTCCCCCTCCCCCTCCACCCCACCCCACCGGCCATAAACAAAGACTGGTTCCTAAGTGCGTTTCCAATTTTGGTCAGATTACGGCATTCCTACTCTTTTCAGATCCCAGTTATGGCAGTGCAATTTTTGATTTAGCAAAGTAATGCGATATATAGTTATGGCGATGATTTGAGTGAAATGTGAAACAAAATTTCCTAATTCTGTGCTGCATCTTACTTTGATCGAAAAAAATCATGGAAAAATGTTAGTATCGGTCTGGAAATCTGAGGAATTTCATTATCGTAGTTTTGAACGCCACCCAGTTGTCGCGACGCCCTGGTTAGCTTAATCAGGTAGCTTGGCGTACTCTTATGCTTGAAAACGTTCCTGTTCGGATCGTAGAAACGTCCCGTTTTATTATTTTTGAGAATGGCTCGGCCTATAGGCAAAAGATAGTAGAAAATTGTTGAAAACCAATTTCTTGTTGACGTGGCACTTTAATACTCATCTGCACGGTAGTGGAGTTGAGTCAATACACAATTAAAAAAAAAGGAGTGATATCATATCAAAAACCAAAACTGGTAAAAGGAGCCGCCAAGTTCCGAATGGTTCGGCGCACTAAAACAAACCAAAACATTCGTCAACTTAATCGCACCGAATAATACTTTGGACGTTAAATGAAAACTTGAACATTGCTACCGAAAGTAGCAATGTTCTAGTTTTCATTTAGCCTTCGAATTATTAAGCGGTGCGATTAACCTGCCGAATGTTTTGGTGTGTTGATATCACTCCTTTGAAGGGCCGAACCATTCGGAACTTGGCGGCCCCTTTTACCAGTTTTGGTTTTTGATATGATATCAATTACAGAGCACACAAAAAATCTACAAATACCTTATTACAACATACGTTAAAAGTCAATACAAAAATTTTTTAAAATAAAAAAATGGCTTCAACAATTTAACGGAAACCGTACAAGTATGATAAAATATGGTAACTGCCAAACATCAAAAAGAACTAAGAACATTAATAATAATAACTAAACTACCACACAACTTGAATACAAGAGCGGTACAATGTAGCAATCATTTACCCAATGGCCTTACTTAATTTCACATACTTTTGAAATTAACTTTGAAATGAACTGCATGAAACTCGGAACGTAGAAAACGTAGGCAAAGCTTATAACTTCTCAATTCCTTGCATAAAGATAAAGCAAATCGAAAAATTTTTTTCTATTTTTTAAGGGCGTTGTTCATTCATCGACGTTGAGGCTGTCCACAGGGAAATTCAGCATCGAACAAAGAATCAGTTCATAGTTGTTCAGTAAGTGTATAGGAGTGTTCAAGGCCTATCTGTCCCTCCCACCCCCAATGGTATCAACCTTCCATCTGCACTCAATTATAGGTAATCCAAATTATTGGCCTCCGCTAATGAAAATTACCCAAGCAGGCTCATTTAATTTGGGTCGCCGGTAGCGCAAACTCAATTGCGGCCAACGAAAAATGCAGCTCTCGCACAACGTCGACCAGTTTTGCATCCAATACTTAGTTATTATCAGCAATTCAAAACCAGATTAAGATTTATCCCTTCAGTGGCGATTGTCTCCTATCGTACTTAGCATTTTTTATTATTTTTTTTTTTTTTGCAGTTTGTTTGTACATGAGATTTGTTCGAATTTAATATTCGTTATGTGCACGATTTGAAATTTTTGAATAAAAGTAATTGACCATATTTATCTACTTTCACGTGCAGATAGAAGTCGTGTTGCAGAGTTTTGATATGAGAAAAATAAATTGTGTAGGTACAGATAATTGTTCTACGGCTGGATAATAATTTTGAGAAGAAAATGGCTTCCAATTTAATAATAATAATAATAGTTTCCTGTTCATCTCTAGGAACCAGGGTGGATGGGAAGGGCAACATTCATTGCCACTGATACCCAACCACATTTTAAACAAAGTTGTGGAACAACTGATCATTGACACATTAAAAGAATAACAATGGCAGATAAAAAAAAAAACGATTAAAATGGACGGGATAAAAAGGGTTGCAGATTAAAATCATTAAGTTTACGCTTGAAAGTCTGTACCGAGCTAGCCGAGACAATGTCTTCCGTCAGTGCATTCCAAACAGGTGCAACCCGGACCGAGAAAAAAAACTTCCTACAATCAAGACGGAATGGTGGTAGCTTCAGTTTAAGAGAGTGGCCACGGGTTTTTGTGTTTCCAACCAATTCAAAAAAAGGTAAACAAGCCGCTGGCACATCATTCAAAATGAGGTACACCAGGGCAAGATCAGCCCTTAAACGGCGCAACTCAAGAGTTTCCAGACCCAACATCCGAAGCCGTTCACAATATGGTTTATTATGTAGTCCTGGGATAAACTTAGTGTAGCGGCGCTGAACTGATTCCACTCGGTCAATATCCGAAAGCTGGTTTGGTGACCATACCTGGCTTGCGTATTCAACAAGTGGTCGCACGTAGACCTTGAATGCCCAGGCCATAATCGAGTGATCTCCAGAGGAGAAGCAGCGACGCACAATCGCTGCACGACGGTGGGCTTGGGTACTAATTTTATCACAGTGGATAGAAGGCTTTAATGAGGAATGGAACCAGATTCCTAAATCTTTGACAAGTTCAACAGAATTCAAGTTCTTGTCATACAGATAATAGTCAAATTGAGGCCCATTTGTGCCCACAGTGAATCGATGACATTTGTCGACGGATAATGGAAGTTGCCAGTCAGTTGCCCAATTTGAGACATATGTTACGGCATCCTGAAGGTTCAGATTATCAATAGGAGAAAGGATTGGTGTATGTTGTTTTAAATCGTCCGCAAACTTCTCTTGGGATACCGATGAAGAATTTGGAGTAAGATCATTCACAAACAGGACGAACAACAATGGGCCCAAAACCGAACCCTGTGGTACTCCACTAATAACATTGCATTTGGCGGAACTAACTCCCCCAAGTTTAACTTGTTGGGTGCGATTAACGAGGAAAGCAGAAATCCAGTTTAGAATATAATCTCTAAATCCAATAGCCGAAAGTTTGAAGATTAGCTTTGTGTGCACCACAGATTCAAAAGCCTTTTTAAAGTCGTAAAAAATGACGTCTGTTCCAACACCAATGTCCATGGACTCTGACCACTTGTCCAAAGCGAGCAAAAGTTGATGGGTAGTTGATCTGCCCGACCTGAAACCAAACTGGTCATCGAGAATGATGTTAAAGCGATCAGTAAAGGTTAACATATATGATTTAATTATGGTCTCCATGACTTTACAGGGCACCGTAGTTAGTGCAATAGGTCGGTAGTTTAATGGGTTTGAGGGATTCCCTTTCTTAAAAATAGGGACAATATCCGCTTCAAGCCAGTCCTTTGGCAGTAGAAAAGGACAAGGAGAAAATTTTTTTGAGAGGATATGTAATATGAACAGCAATTTGTTTGTAGAAAAAAGCTGATAGCTTATCCGGACCGACTGCATGACTAGGTTTGAGGTGATTTAAGACACCTAGGATGTTTAATTCATTGAAGTGCAGATCTTCCCCGGTACAAAAATGTTGGGAGTCAATTAAAGTTGCTGGGATTCGTATATTGTTCCCGTTGTCAGCAATTCCATTCCTGGAAAATTCCTGCATTAAAAGGTTTGCTTTGGTCAGCTCGCAGGCAATCAAATCCCCATTAACATTAAATGGTGGAATTGTGCGATTTATGTTTGTTTTTTTCCTGTAGAAGCGATACAAGGCACTCAGGTTACCTTCCTGCAGTACACGCTTTTCAGCAGAGCGGCATACATCCATGACCAGTGCAGCATATTGTTTTTTACACGTGGCATATGAACGCTTCAATTCCAAGGTAGGATTTAATTTCAATTGGTGCCAAAGTTTGAGTTTTACCTTGTTAAGTTTGGTAACTTCACGATTTTGTTCATTGCAGCGTTTAGTCTTCCGTTGATGGTTGAAAGTGCTTCGCTCCTTAAGTGCAACGATTGTATTGTGAAATGCAGCCCACGCCTGATCGGCGGTGTCGCAGCCAAGGAGAACAGAATCCCAGTCAAGTTCAGCCAGGCAAAACCGCAACTTCACAAAATCAATTCCAGGAGTCGGACAACTCCTTGTTGTCTGTTCAAAATTAGTAGTTTTAAATATATAAGTTTTTATATATATGGTATTGGCTTCGGAACAGTTGACTCATTAGGGGCATATGTTGTACCGAGTATATAGTGTTTGAATGAAATTTTTTTTTAAACTTGAGTTATCGGGTAAAACAAAGTGCAAAATTAACGCACAATCGAAGAGCAAACCAAATATTTTGCACTTGTAAATTATTTGTGTAGGCCTTTTCCAAGGATTTTTTTTGTATTCAAAAATGCTAGAAAATTGCCTGACTAGCCCTCAAGTGTGTGTTAGTTTTACACTTCTGTGTACGTGTGTTTTACTTGAATAAAAAAAAATACGGATGCAAACCTTTTTACGTTGCCTTTTGGACTGAAATGTTAGACTGCCTGAGTAGGAAACTGACTGTTGAAACCAAAGGCAGAAGTCCTATACCACACGCCATGGCTGTTTGCTGTGACGTGCATATCACGTGACTGGGATAGTCCAATCAGACGGCCAAACAGCTGTTGTTCTCGTTCGTCGTTGGCTAACTCATGGTGACGTCACGGCAAACAGCCATTACGCATGGTTTAACTCTGAGCCATACCGACACGGTGGTTTCAAAGGTCGTTGAAATACCCGCTCAGGCAGTCTGACATTAAGTCCAAACAGCAACGTAAATATTTATTAACCGCTTCTCGAGCCCATTTGGCTTTTTATCCTTTTTATAAAAAACGCTAACCCTCATTATTTTTCATGCCCTATATTCCTCACTTGGCTCAGTCCACAGGTCCAATTCAAGAACTAACCAAAGCAGATGACAGTTATGAAAAGAAGTTTGAAAAACTAAAGAATTCAATTTGCCAGGCTGTTGAATTAACACATCTTAAACCAGGGGTTAAAATTGTACCCCAAGTTGATGCATATCAATCTGGACTAGGATGAATGAAGCCTATTGCAAAATGTTAAACCTCTAATATTTACGTCGAGAGCACTAACGAAAACCGAAGCTTACAGTACACTGCTCAAACTGAAATAAGAATTGCCGTTGTTTTCACGCAGTCACAATTATATTTGTGGAGTAGATGTTGAAGTCCATATGCATCATAAGCCGTTAATAGCATTTCTTAAGAAACCCTTCGATAGCATAACACCGAAACTACAACGGCTTGTTTACGCGTCCCAATGTATAAGGTTAGCCTTGTGGACAAACCAGGACCAGAAATATCCATCGCCGACTTACTATCCAGAAATTGTCTAGATACTCAGTTGACGAGTAAGCCTTCAATCGAACTACACGAGTTGAATGGGTAAGGCATAGTCTTACATTTGTGGGTTGAACTGTTGTCTCAACTCAATGTTAAGGATGGGGAATCAAAACAACTGCATAGAATTGAATAGAATGAATAAATAGAAGGTGTCGACCAGTAGGCTTAAAGTGTTTACGGCCCAAGAGGCAGATGGTAAGCGTAAGGAACAAACATTATGTCAGTTGTTGTTTGCTGCATGAGGAAGGAAACCGGAGTACCCGGAGGAAACCCTCGTTCAACGGGCGGGAAACAACCGGAGAAAACCCCGTACATACACACCTTCACCAGGATCGAATCCGGTTCTGTAAGAAGCCAGAGATGTACAGCCGGGACCAAGACGCCTCTCACGCCCCAGTGCTCAGTATAGCTAAGTATAGCTCAGTATAGCTAAAGTAAGATTGGCGTGAAAACAAAGTCAACTTAACGCTGAGATAACAACCATTTTGGCAGAATCGGTTTTCATTCCATGCCTCGGGTAACATGATTTAGTTTAACAAAAATTTCTTCCCAAGTATATTAAGACCGAGGCTACTTAAATTGCTCCACGAATCGCACTTAGGTGTAGAAAAAATGAAATCTCGAGCTAAGGAGAACTTTGATTGGAAAGGCTTTTAAAGATATTGGAGAAATCCTTGGTTCATACCGAGCTTGCTTGACGTTTGAGCCGACCAACCAAACGGGATTTGAAAGCTAATCCAGGGACTTGGATTATAGGTAGCCTTGATAGGGTGGGCCCACTTATACTATTACGCTTTACTGCGAGAAACCGTGCGAGATTTTGGAAGCTGCTGCAAAAGCGTCTGACGTCTCTGCTCCCATTTCGCGTCATTTTACCGATTCTTTTATCTCATTGGCTTTTGATTTTGCTGATGATTTGACACAAAATTTGGACTAACGAACAAAGGAATTCTCATCATCAAACGTATGCCGGACCGCCCCAATTGTTTAAATTGTTTTTAAAGTGCATTAACCTATCAGTACAATCGACAATGCGACTGAAAATCGCAACGTTTGTTATCAGACGAAGGTAGAACCGTCACAAGCGCTCATCGTAAAAGCACAGCATTGTTTTTGTTTCGACGCAACGACGTCAGCTACTCTCGTCTTGGGTAATCTGGTAAGAATTTGTCGTTTTGTTTCGATAATGTGTATTTTAACGTTCAGTAAAGATTGAGCGATCAGATATTTCATAATTATTCATTAATTTCGTTAAAAACTACTCGCTAGTTGAAACAAACTATTTTGTTGATTTTCAAAAACCAAGAGTCGTCTGCTTCGAGGATGCAAAAACGTCATCAACTGAATCTCGCTCGTGTATACTATACCACGGGAAATAGCTGTGCATATATAGCTCAGGCGCGTTCAACTGAGAGAACCGACCCGGTAGATAGTAGCTAGGATTATTAGTTGTTGGGGAGGATGCGTCATTCGCTGCGATGAATGTATCACTGGTGTGAGAAGCGATTTAGCATGCTAGCAGCGCCCTCCTAAAAACGTCGGCGTTAGTCGGCAGAAAAAAAATGGCGGCCACGATGCGACACTCGTCTGGCTCGCCTTGCTGTGATTTTTGTAACGGCCACCTACTATAGTACTAAGTATGTTTACTAGAAAAGTAAACATAAGAAACGAATGGCACCCCACACTGGATTTAAACCCTAAACGAATATGTTGTATTGAAAGAGGCTCGAGCTCGTATAGACCTGCAGAGCGTACGCCAAGAGGGGCAGTTATACGCTGGCTTCCCTGCAAGGTCGAGCCCGAACGGGCGCAGCTCGGAGGCCCTCTAGTGAGGTTTTTCAGTATCTACACCAATGGTCGTAGTTCTTCATGGACGGCGCATTCTCCGTTGTCTTGAATCCAGCGCTGCAATAGCATCAAAAGCCTTCTCACGCGAGTTGTACAGCATCCTCAGAAAGTCGCATCCTCTCAAACACCTAATAATCCTAGACAGTAGAAGGTCCCTGCTCTAATCCCTCATCCCGTTCGCGATTATCCATGACAGAGAGTAGGACGTGGCATCTTTTAATAAGACAACCATACTTTCCTTCTTGTTGCTGACTATTTGTCAAAATAGTCTGGGAACAGAACTGCAAAATCAGTTGCAAGGGCATTTTTGGATGGTTGGAAATTCCAAAGTATTTTATCTGATAAATGCCCTTTAATTCTGATTCTTTCTAACAGTTTAACGCAGAATAGCACTTTCAACCCATCATGTCAAGTGCCCCAGGAAGCCCCAGTCTAACAGACTGGCGAGAGACACGCACAACGTACAAATGGACAAAAAAAATCGCTTAAAAAGCTTACAAAACCGAGACTGACTCTGCTTATTATTAACTCTTTGGAGTTCAGAACTACACCTGTGTCGGGACTAACACTATCGCTGTAGGCTACCAGTTGTTGATGAATAGAAGTCTAAGAACTAAAGTGGCTCCCAAGCTAGCTCACCTTATGCCAAATTTCAATAATCGTCGTGTAAGAAAGTTATTTTGGAATATGCCAAGGTAAACAGAAAGACTTGTATGATCAATCAGCTGAATGCAACAACAGCAGGTTACGTTGAAAGGTACAGAGAGGGTTAGGTATGGAAACCACGTGAAATTAAAAGCACAACTGTTTGCCAAAGACCTTACAACATTTTAATGGAAGAAGAGGAAATGCCAATCACTTTCGACTTTGGTAAAAGAATTTCCACAAGCGGTGATGCTGAGCTTTCCGTTGAACCTTGTGCAGTCTCTCTCTTAATGCGGATCCCTCATCCGTAAATGGTAAGGCTATAGCTCCCGGACCACAAGTGACGAGAGCCGAACGGGTTACTAAGCCGCTCAGATATTTGAATGATTTTGTGTAACAAGGTCTTGTAAATTGCTGTTTAAAAAAAAACAGTTGTCGTACGTTATAGCATACTGTGCTTTTCGCAACACCGTAGCTGTTATTGTATGTTATGTTGCTGGAGCACCACAGCTTCGTGCGTGTGTGGCCCCCGTACCAGTAGCAGCTTTCTTGTGATAACATACAACCCGGGCACAACGTGCTTGGTACGACAATAAACGAGGACGATTTAATGTTTAACCTACTTGACTCCCAGTGATGTCATTAACACACACGGCACTTGATATTGCGCGAAATACATTATGCAATACGGATGCTTCGGGCCAACGCCACCTGTCTGAGGTGGCTTTGTTCGGGAAAAGTGGCCTATAAGAAATAGTTCGTGCGACTATGTCTATGCCGGAGGGCCTGGGTTCGAGCCTAACCTCAGCCCTGTGATGCCTCGTGGTCATGTCGACTGTGGCATGTAAAAGATCTAAACTGATAATCGACAGTAAAGTATGTAAAAGAGTTGCAGACGTCGATACCTGGGATGTTTAGAAAAAATTTGGCGCCTGGTTTTAAAAACACAAACTATAGCGTACTTTTTAGGTCATGAATTGTTATATTAACTTAAGAATAGCTTTACATTACAAACTTGCTGCGTATCCGTATCTCAATACAATTTTTTTTTGGCTGTATAATTTTAACTAGCTAGGCACAAAATAATCAACCTTTCTAACACATGTCTTAATAAGGCTACACAATGTGTTAGAAAGAAAGAATCGAAAATAGACCCACGCTTTCTATTTCTTTCTGGGTGGCTGCAAATAATTAAGAAAACTGCACAAAGGACCAAATAGCAGAAACATTACTAGAGTAATTTGAGAATTTGACGGTATTGGCAAAAAAAAAAAGGCTTCAAAGACGGAGTTGTTTTGGGGATTGCCTAAATTAACGAATTTTTCCTCACCTAGTCAATTTAAACAAATCCAAAACTAATCCGACTTTGAAGGTTTTTTTTTTTACTATACTGTCAAGTCTCAAAATACTCTAGTAATATTGCTGCTATTTGGTTCTTTGTGAATTGCTTGCAATCACTCACACGAACGATGTCCAAGAAAGACTAATTAGGAGTGAAGTAAATGTATGAAGACTAGATGGATCCTTGCATGTTGCACGGTGATTGAGTTTCCTGGACTTAAGCTTCTCCCAGTGTTTTTTCGTCTTAGGAAAGTTACTGGTCCGTTTCCGATGCTTCCTTTCTACGACATTAATAACTTTAGACAAGTTGATGTTTCTGCGGCTACTGTGTTACTAAAACGAGCCAAAAAATTGTATTGAGATACACAGAGATACACAGCATGTTTCTAATGTAAAAGGTATTCTTAAGTTAGTATAATAATTCCTGATCTAAAAAATACGCCCATATATAGTTTTTGTTTTCAATTCTTTGAATTTGGCAATTTGCAGCCGCAGTACAATAGAAATTCTTAATTGTATAATCGTTTGTTTGTCTGCCATACTAAATTATTGCTAAATGGCCCCGCGTTGGTTGCACCAATTAAAGTTTTTTTTTTAGGTTTTATCCTGAACTTGCTTTGGGTCCATCACTAAAATAATGTTTTAAACAAGATGACGAAAACTGGGAGAGAGATTTCAAAATTTTGCCTGCAGTTTGGATGTGAATACCATTATTGCTTTAGCACTTTTGATACACGGCCTTGCCAAGAGCCCTTTACCCCATGCGTTAAACCCCATTATTATTGTTCTTTACGTCGTAAATGTTTACAGGGCCACGGTTGCGAGTGCCTCAATTAAAAACGAATTAAACAACTAAACGTTCGGCAATCGTTCGTGATCGATAGATAGTTGGCTTTGGATTTGGTGGACGGCTAATCAGTTCTAATCCGGTTTATACTCATTATTAAATAAACAAATAAATAAATTAAAAAATCGATTGATATGTAAGGCTAAAACGGAGACTATAATTGTTCATAATTTTTGCTTTGGGGCGAATTACAACGTATATGTTGGGTAAATATTTCAAATTTAACCTGAAGCAAAATCATGCCACTTTGTCGACGAAAGTTATCTCCAAGCACAAACCGGATATTAATCCAAAAATACTGGTTCCCGGATTCGAATGTAACTTAAATTTACGCTGGCAAGGCGTGTATAGACTATGACAAAAGTTGTTTCACCTTGACATGACACCGTAAAAGAAAAGCAATACATTTTGACAATGGCACCCGGTTTGTCTGTTCCGTCACCCACCCTTCATTACAAATGATAAACTTTCAAGGCAGATTAGGTCTCTCCTTGCTTGGCGGCGAGGTTTATTGCAAAATTCGTTATTAAGTAGGTACATAAGTTACTCTTACTTACTAAACGCTGCAATTTTCATCTTCTCGCAAAAAAAGAATATGAGCAAAACGCAATTGAAAGTCCTCTTACCACGGATTTAATGTCATTATTAGGAAGGAATATATATTAACCTACTAAATAAATACGACAAAAAAAGAAAACTACCGTAAGTACAGTGTTTTAGTGGGTTATTAGGTATATTGCCTCAGGCTGAGCAAAGGTATCAAATTGCACATTCGTGACAATGTCTGAGGTTGTTGGGATTTGCAATCTTGGGAACTGAAGATTTGCGTCTGCTTGAATTTTGATTTAAAACTAAGGGACCGATCATTATTTATTTCCGGGGGAAGGCGGCGGAAATGAAAATGTGACGACAAAATTTTCGATGATTCCCCCCCTCCACCCCTTTTCAAAACTCTGAAAAAATCCTAACCTCCTCCACTCATTAAAAAATAATGTGACCCCCCTCCCCCCATTTGAGAGTGTCTGCAGATGATTTCCTGTAGCCAAATTAAGTGAGTAGCACTCCGCACCGACAAGATATACCACTAGTTGTAAGGAAAACGGGACTCGTTATGAACAAAAAGACATGTTGGGTTTAAAATATTTTACAAAAACCCGACATTCGTTACCGTAACATTAACAGTACCTGGAAGATGGAAGAATCCAGGCAACGCTTTTCTAGAAGGATCATTAAAAAAACTATACCTGAACTGGTACTAGCAGTTTCAAAACCGTGTAAACACTCACATTGTGGGGAGGAGGGAGGGGGGGGCGAATTTCCCCATCCCACCCAGAAGCTGACGCGTTTTTTAAAGAAATTTTTGACTGCTGAAAGTGTCATTTTTGAGGCCCCAAAATGACTTTTTTTCCAGTTTGGTCAGTATTTTTTTGGGGGGGGGGGGGGGGGGGGGGGGGGGGGGGGGGGGGGGGGGGG
>JAHWFP010218592.1:59011-73524 GCA_023313725.1 Lithobius niger
GATAAACAATCAGTGAATAGTGTGTATTGGTGTGTTGCACTGTCAGCTTCCTAATACAACCGGTCAAGCTTGTCACCTCGGCACGCTTGCCGTAAGTTCGCCACCCCGTCCTAGACGATGACCATTATAGACATCTCTAGACATTTATTGCCCCCCCCCCCCAACATTCAACTCCTGCCCGCAGATTCTCGCAAGGCAGCTTTCCCCCAACCTCCCCCAATCGGTAACCCGAGCTAGCGCTGGAGATTTTTGTTTCAGTATTAGGGCGCGTTTACACACCAAGTCATTCTCGCTCGCCGAATGCTATTTGCTAGTCAACCGTTATTTATTTATGATTAGTTTCCCGTTTGTTCCAATCCATTCTCTACGGTAGTAAAAATATAAATCTCGGAATAAAAGAAAAGTCGTAGGAGAATAACCGCAAAAAGCCGGAGGGGGGTGGGAAGGCTGCTGGAGGGGAAAAATGTTGATTATGGGTGGGGAGGAGGGGGAAATGAGGTTTAATGGCGCGTCGACAGTTAGGCCAATAGCACCAATCTCAGCCATTGTGCAGTGGGCCGGGTTGCCACTGCGCCACACATTGCAGACATTAAATAAGTACAGATGCATACCTATTTAAGTTGCCTTTTGGACTTATATGTCAGACCGCCTTAGCAGGGAATGGAACCCACGACCTTTGGAACCAAAGGCCAAGGTCCTACCGCTGAGCCATACTGACACGCCGTGTCCTTATGGCTCAGCGGCGGTAGAACCTCGACCTCGGCTATCTGTTTTGCAAAGTCGATAAAAAGGAACAACAAACATTTCTACCTTCACCATCTTTTCATCTTTCGCAGGCGTGCTAACACGGGGCTATGACGGCGTTATCTATATGGGAAGGAGTTTAGCCATAGCTGGAACTAAATGAAGGTCAGAGAAATCCGTGAAAATTGTCTTCGTGCGTTGGTATCGTTAAAACTTTAGTGACACACGAACTGAAGGATCCTGAGTACGTGTTCAAGCACCAACTAAAAAGTAAAAGCAAGCAAGCGTAAAACACGCCAAACACGACACATTTTTTTGTGTCAGCCTTAAAAACGTACTGACCTAGTCCTAGAAAAAAAACTACTACTCTTTACTATGTTTCGTAATGTGGACCTTTATGGTTAGACCATGACGTGCCTTATGCCCATTCCATTTTAGCTATACTGTACACTCAGCTTTTCAGCTACACCATTTGTGGTAACGATAGAAACGACGAAATATATTCAGATATATTTCGTTCACAGCTAAAAAGGAAATAAAGCAGGTACTTAAATAGCAAGGGAAGCAGCGAAAAGAGGAGGGGATGCATTGGAGCTTTATGGGGCGCCGACAGCTAGGTCAAGCGCCAACCCCAGTCCCTGTGTAGTGGTTCACGTTGCCACTGCACCACACTTGACAGAGTTGTGAACAAACTACAACTCTACATCTTATCATATATCTGTACCTCCTGCAAAATAAAGAAAACTAAAATAAAAACTTGGAAAAGAGGGCAGATTCATCGCCCAATTTTCACTCCGAAGATGGAAACAATCAAAATGGTGACAGTCCACAAGCGCATGACGGAGCTTAAGTGGCCGATGACACCAATGACATTCAGGAGGGGCATCCACTCTCAAAAAGAAGCAGTGAAAAGAACTGAAAATCAAAAATTTTAAAAGTCGAAAATTACTCGGCCGAGCGAGAGATACTACATTAATTTATTTTCTGCATGCCCGCCGTTTCACTCTTACATGCAGCAATTCGTTAAAATGAGAACAAGCCGAAGTGATCAAAAGTGATGCATGCGAAACTATACAACACCGATTTTTACGAGAGAATCTAAATAGCTGTGCTACCACGAGCGAGATTTGCTGTAGCAGCGAAGTGACCACGTTGTTTAAAAACGTTTAAAATTGGCAGTAGAATTTTTTTTTTTTTACCATTTGAAATTGTTTTCAGCAGGGACGTGCAGGGCAACTTACGTTTTTCTGGGATTTTTTTTTTAATTTGGTTATCTTTTTTCCCCTCACTGTTGCCCCCCTTTTGGGGATTTTACCTTTTCCGCCACTCTTTGCAAAACGGTACTTTCTTAGCCCTTTTCCCTTTTTTGCCTGTTTTTCACCATAGATCCAGCAAATGCCAGCAACTTTTTTCCCAGAAAAGGGGCACGTTCCCATGAGGGCAGGGGCTAGAGCACCCCCACCCACCGTCTCCCGTGTGCGCACGTCCCTGGTTTTCAGTATTCCTCAAACAAAAGTAGCCTATGTTACGGCAAATGGTTTTATGTTATTCGTGAGGTGTCGGGACCAAAACTTACAGGTCGGGACCCAGAGCTGCAACTAATTTTTCCAAGGAAGAGTGCAAGAGAAAAATATTGGGCCCCTCCTCCATAAATACACAATTTGGGGGGGCAAAATGGCTCCCAATCCCAACAAAACTATAATGAATTTTGTCCCAGTTGGGCCACTGAATCGAGAATTTTGTGGACCCTACCTCCTGGGCCCGGGTGCATTGCATCCCTTTGCACCACCCCAATTGCGCCACTGCGGGCTCCCTTACCACCGCTACTAAAAAACGGCGATTAAAAATCAGATATAAACCCGAACATCTACGGAAATGTTTAAGGTAGGAGTTTGATCTTCGAAATCGTACATTGCATGGACCGAAGCGCCATTGTCAGGAAATTTCAGCCACCTCAGAACAAAATGTGTGCACATCGTCGTGTCCCAAACAGACAAACACCGTAAACAACGGACAGACACGATCCAATTTCAGTTGAGTATTGGGCCTTTCTCGTTTCGCTCGCTTGGCCAATTAAAAAGGTACACGGAACACAAAGGTTGGAATAAAACATGTAGCAAAAGTCATGTCACCACAGTTTTCTAACTGTGAACTACTGTAATCATGGATTTCAGTTACCGTAGTGGGTGGATGGAGGTTGGTCTGTTTCCATTGCCATTCGGACTTAAACGTCAAACCCATAGAGTAAGGAGATAGTCCCTCTAAAGTTTGGATTCTCAAACACCGACGCATGTATTAGTTATGTCAAAAATTTACCTTGGTTCAGGAAAGAATGTTTTCAGTAAATGGGCATATCTCACTCTTCTACTATTGAAATAAAATATTAGGGATTGCTTGCTTCTGTTCAATTTATCGATCGCTACCAGGCAAATCACGTATAACTTGTAACTAATGATTCGTCATAAAGAATCGAGTAATGCATATACTACGTCTATTTCTATTAGAACGGTGAGATGCCCATATAAGGCAAACATTCTTTCTTGGATCAGGGTGAAAATTAATTTGCATTGGGAAAAAATGTGATTTTATAAAGGTAAAAAAAAGGGCAAAGTGCTGTTATTACGACAAACTGTAGAAATAATAAACAGTGGTTTCGATTAAACCAACCGTGTTTCTCATTGCCTATACAACGTGGTTCACAAAAAAACTGACGACCCAAGATTTCTAAGTCCAACTTTTCTAGTTAGCACCCCTCGGAACCAGGATACGACAGAAATCAAATCTAATGAAACTGAAAGATTTCTGTCCTCTCCTGGTTCTGAAGGGTGCTAACTAGAAAATTTGGACTTTGGGTCGTCAGTTTTTTGTGGACCACCATGTACAATAAACAGCGATACTGTACACCAAATAGGATCAATGTATTCATTAGTAATGATCTAACGGCCATCAATCACTTCGGAAGATTAGGATTAAACTTTGAATGCCTTATTCTTGAAAAAAGATGGCGCACGAGCCATCTTTGTCAGTTGGAGGTACAGTACCCTAGATTTCAAAACCCGATTCTAAAGCATTCAGTGAAATGTAAACCTATTAGCTCTCGAATGTCCGTTAAATCTAATCCCCGGAATACACGCGCGTATTCTACACATTATGTTTCTTCTTTATCCCCGATTGAGCGCAAAGCTCGAGCCTTTAACATTTTTTTTCGGTAAATTTATTGTTACAAACGGAACAGAATAGCGAATATGCCGAAGTATTTAATAGATTTATCCAGAATAAATGTGATTGACAGCTGGAGACACGCCCACTGTCTTGATTAGAGTTGACCCGTTTTAAAGCTTACATTGCATAATTATCAAACAGCACGAAGAAAAACAAATCTCCTTTCAACATTGCGCCATTGTTCCTTACTTCAGACAGTTAATTGAAGGCGGTCTTCGGGTGCGTTGTTTGATTAGGGCGCGTTTATGCAACGAGGCCTTCTCGCTCGCTCGCCGAATGCTATTTGCCAGTCAACAGTTGTTTATTGACCATTACTTTTCTGTTTCTACTAAATGAATGCGGTAACAGATAACAAATTAAATGCATTATAAATAACAACACGGATAAAGAACAAAGTGCAACAGTGACTTTAAACATTGCTACAACATTGTTGTTATTCTCACTATTTCCAAAATATGCTATTCTCGTACGAAAAAACAGCTTCTGACAGTAAACAGACGAAGGTAGAATAAGCAGCTGCTCGCAGCGAGAATGCAAAATCCAACATGGCGCCCATTTCGGGGTTATCGAATTGAGGACAAACCGTCTAATTCTGTCATTCAGAATTCAGTCCGTCGTCTTATACTGAGAAAAATTGTTTTCTCGTTGTCATAAATCGACGCTGTCATTTGCACGCGTCGTACGTCGTGTCGCGAGGCACGTGGAGAAGACCTGCGTCAGCATTGTTGCCATGGTTACTACGTATAGACAACTCGAAAGCCGCATGCTCCGGTAGAGCGAGAAGTAGCCAGCAGATTTAGTATTAACCAAGTTAAAGCTAGTGAGCGAGAAAATTGTCGTTGCATAAACCAGCCCTAAGGGCAACGGCAATTTAATCGCGATTTAATCGCGATGGCAATTGTGTCGTTGCCGTGGTAAGATCGCTACCTGCATTAGCTTAATCCGACATAATTTGAGTAAATGCTTGCAGTCTTGTAATCCGTGACAATAAGATAAAAAATTTCTCTTGACGAAACGATTTTCCCACTCGCCTCTGAACCTGTATATTGACTGTTTTCGTTGCGAACCAGCCGAGCTAAAACCGCCGCCATGTTGGAATTTCATATGATTTCTAGATTCTAGCTGCGAGAAGGCGAAAGCTAGCTGTTGCATAAATGCGCCCTAATCTTGATAGCGTGCAACTACCACAATGGTGAGGGGTGGCAAAACTCGGTCTAGTCGCCCGAAGGAGACGATTTGCCATTGAATGAAAACAGGATCGTTTCTAATTTCCGGCCATAACAGTATCTCGAGGGGGATTGAGGTTTAATGGCGCGTCGACAGCAAGGTCATTAGTGCCAACCTCAGTCACAGTGCAGGGGTTCTGGTTGCTGCTGCACCACACCTTTACAGAGATGTTAACCAATCCCGTCTAGGTCGGTGTTAGGGACAACCATCCACCTTTAGCTACCACGAATTCTATTCTAGCCCATATTCTGGTTCGTAATCTCGGCCCACTGTGATGATCGGATGATTACCGTATCATTTCTCTAGAATTCTAGAGAAATACTAGAATTATTTCTCCTATTACTCCTATTCAAAATTAAGTCAGTTCGTAACGAGCGTTACAGTTTGCTTAAGCAGCGAAAAATGTAAGCTAAAAAAAAAATACAAACTGTGGACTACAAATCGACCACCTTGTTTGGCGTGAGTAATGGTGGAAGGCGTTAAGTGTCAGCCGTGAGAGGACCCATGGGAAGTATAGAAAAGTTAAATACGTGACGGGAAGTGATGGAGAGGGAATATGGAGCCACTTGCTAAAGGAAATCATTCAGCTCTTGTAAAATATGTCGCAGCGGCTTGCAACCGCAGAACTTCCCTGTGTACAAATTTTTGACGTGAAGTCAGCGGCACCTGGCATTAACTCGTTTAGTAAGGGTCCAACGGCTAGGAACCGGGAAACAAGACCCGTCCTACATTCTGATCATTTTCTTGATTGTTTTAGATGTGGAATGTTTGTCAGCAGCTTAAGAGCTGGAGCATGACAGCCACTCAAGCGTATTCTTTAAGCTAAGGCCGACTAGGGTATAGAAATCGCGTGTCTCGCCTCCTGGCTCCTTGGCAGTTTAGGCGCATGGCAGAAGAGTGATGGTTTTCTAAACGGCAAAGCCGTTTTTTGTTTATGAACTGAAGCCTTACGAAAAACGCGCACTGCACTCATTTGCTTAATCGTTTTAGATGTGGAATGTCTGTCAGCAGTATAAGAGTTGCGGCATGAAAGATCCTCGAGCGCAGCGAGACGACGCGGAATGAGCGAGCGAAGCGAGCGACTCTGCTAGTAAATAATAAAAAAAAATGCATTTTGCGGTAATTTAAAACTAATTTAATCGCTTTTCCTTTCAAGAAATCAAAATTGTAATTTAAGCCCAACGTCTTGGCATTTTGTTGATTTTTTGTTTTCATGATTCGGCCTCACAAAGGAGTGATATCAACTAAGTAAAAAAAAATAAATAAATAAAACAAAACAAAAAACTACTAAAAAGACGATTAGGTTGAGAATGGTTCGGCCTCTCAAAGGAGTGATATATGAAATTAAAATATTAGAAAATTACCACTCAAGCTATTGTTGACGTGGCACTTTATTACACATTTACAGGCTAGTTGAGTTGAGTCTTATAGACAATTCAAAAAAAAAAGAAGTGATATCGTATCTAAAACCAAAACTGGTAAGTGGAACCACCAAGTTCCGACTGGTTCGGCCCTTCAAAGGAGTGATATCAAAACATTCGACTATAGTCAATCGCATCGAACAATACTTTGGACGTTAAATGAAAACTTAAACATTACTACCAAAATTAGCAACGTTCTAGTTTTGATTTAACCTTCGAACTATTAATCGGTACGCTTAACTGCTTAACTTGGCGAATGTTTTGGTGGGTTGATATCACTCCTTTGAAAGGCCGAACCATTCGGAACTTGGCGGTCCCATTTACTAGTTTTCGTTTTTGATTTGATATATCTACCCCCCCCCCCCCCCCGCCCCACTTTCGTCTCCTCGCAATGGATATCATGAACAACCAACCATCTTCACCAACTTAATTGAACAAAGCGAAAGAACCCACGCAGGTAACATTTGATACAACTTGTATTTTGTTGGGAAACATTCCCACAACTTCTTACTAAAAAAAAATACAAACAAAAAAAACCAACGTTAACACGGTAGAACTTGGAAATGTTAAAGACAGTGAGGTTTATTTGCCAGAAAACGATCAGGAAGGCCTACGTAACGGTATTTCATTTTTCGTACGAAAAAAAATCATCCATGCCTCACACCCGGAAAACATTAAGAATAAGCTTAAATAAAAAAACATCGGGGCCCCAAACATGTAATTACAGAAGAATGTGAGTGTGGGCTAACTTGTAGTGCTTAGGAAAAGGCAGATAACACTAATAATAGTGTTCGTAAAACGTAAGGTAGGAACGAAAGCATTAATACCCACGTCTTTTTGGTGAACGGCAGTGTCGACGACCCAATCCGATTATTCCAATTTGCAGTGGAAACAGTGGGGCGAGGGGTAATCGTCCCCCATAATGCAACTTTTAATAAAAAAAACTGAAGCTCTGGTTGGTTGAGAGTGACGTTTGGATGGAGTTGTCGTGTCTTTGTTATAGTTTGTTCCACATTATGTTTTCAGAAAACTGACTGGATGACGACTCGTTTCCTTGCACTAAGAGTGCAGAAACATGTGAAAATCACACTTGTAGACTCAACAAAGTCACTGTTAGAGTTTACGAATGGATGTTTACGGATTTTTTGCACTCGTAGTGGAAGAAAACGTGGCGTCATGCAATCAGTTTTCTGAAAGCATAATGTGGTACAAAGTATAGTTGTTGATTACCTTTGAAGGTGTGTTGCTCTGCCGAATTTGTCTGTTCTTTTTGAACTTTGATTCCTGATTTGTGCTCCTTTGTGGATTTGTTACCAATTCTGTGAATTTTTTCGTCCACGGTTGATCTTCTTGATTCTATTTTTATGTCTTTTGTTGTTTACTTTTCTTGCGCATTTTTATGGTTTTTTTTTCATGTACTGGCACAGCTCACGAGGTTCCTTCATCCTGCGCTCTTTTTGCTGTAAATAAATTCACACAAAAAACCAAAAAACTAGAAAACTGCATAATTGGAAGAATGTATACAGTATAACGGAAATCGTCTAACACGAAATTCGTGTAATGGATAATCGTCTAATGTCCCTGCCTCTCTCGCGCTACCGCGCTCGCTGCGGCTATACATATAACATCCGAAACGGCAGGTATATTATTGGCCAGTTAGACGTTTATCCATTATACGATTAACCATTATACGATAATCCCTTTAGATGATTTTCCATTATAAACGATAATCCGTTTAGATGATTTTCCAGATTTTTTTTTATTTACGCAGATAGTAGACAATTATCCCATTAGACGATTTTTCAGTTAGATTGTCGTCCAACGCGTCGAATCAGCGACGTGTGATAAGAACATGGAACGGATATAGTGTTGAACTCTGCGTGCACTCAGTAAACTTATTTCATCAACTGCACAATGTCAGATTCCCTGAAGACGCTCTGCACCCACACACAACGTTATCAGACACAATTCTTAGACACAATTCCCGACACACAATGTCTCAAACACAATTCGGGTTGTCTCAGACACATCCGAGTACTTCAATGCACACCGTCTTCAGAGGGCACGTGTAACGGAAGTACAAGCTGATCTGGCAATCGACATAATACATGAATGAAAGCGTGCAAAGTCCACATGCATTGACCAGCGACTTTTCGGAGACATAAAGATACCCGTTTTCAAGATGCATAAAAAATCAGCAGCTTCGTAAGTACAGGACGCACTAAAAAATACATCATGCCAAAGCAACTCATCCTTAAACGCAATTCACATTATTTTATTTATTATTATTTTAAAAACAAGAGAGAACCCGGATTTACTGGCGAAACAGCAAATCTTGAATGACAAACCTCGTCCTGCAAGGCAGGAACGAAGTGTGTAGCCATTACGAAGTTGGAGTGACGAATGCCCATATTCAGCAAGTGGAGTGGTTGTGAGAGGGGAGTTATTGCTAGTATCTATACAGAGAGAGGCCTAACTTGCGCATAACAGAAACGCATTATTTGACGTTCTTATTCCTAGCCACGGGGGGGGGGGGGGGGGTGGAGATGAGGCTTAATGGCGCGTCGACAGCTTGGTCATTAGCGCCAACCTCAGTCACAGTGCAGTGCAGTGTAAGATTTGGTTTCTATACAGGTGGTAATGGGGTAAAGTAACTAAATCTATGACTGGACTGTAAATTACGTAAACTATGACGCGTAAATACAAAAAAAAAAAAGAAAAAAAAAGACTAGGCTAACACACTCTTCCGATAGCACAATTCTAGGTTCAAATTGAAATCGTTTTTTCTTCTTGGTATGTTTGCGTTGTCGATCTTTTATTGTAGGAGGGTATAAGTTTTAAGGTGGTGCAGTGGTGTGCATTATTTATTACTGCATTTATTATGTTTTGCCTTAAGAGGGTAAGGTATGCGACTTAGGTAGTTTTTCTGCACGTTTTGACTGTTTTGCATGAAAATATTTACTACGAGGAACTCTTCGAATCAATTAGCTGTACTTGTAAAATTAAATTTACAAAAGGTTCAAACCGAGACACATCTTGTTGATTTTGTTTCTCTGTATTAAACTGTTAAGCTGTTCATAGTCACTTTTATTTTCAGGAAAGTAAATTGCACTGATCTTTCCCACTTTTTTGCATCTTAATTTCATTTAAGTTACTCAAAACTAACGCACGCTTCTTACACATGCTTCCTACAGATTACTCATGAGTTTTTTTTAATTATTAAAAAAAAAACAATGATGCAATTTATTCAGATCATAAAAAAAAAATACTTTTCTTCAGAAGTGCATCAAGGAATTTTGTTTGCGGAAAGAGAAGGCCAAAAAAATAGAAATTTAGAATGGCATAAAAGATTTTAGCTAAGGCTTGGGGTGGTTGCGTTAACTCCTACGGATCCCTGTAAAGTTCAGTTTCATCAGTAGTGTGCCTTTGAACGTTTAAAAATCCAATCTTCAGGATTTTTTCAATTGCAATAAACGCCCTACTCTTCCATATTGAAGTAAATACGAAAACAAACCTATTTACCATGCCTTTTGGACTTAAATGTCCGCCACCCTTAGCAGGGGTTCGATTCTTCTCTATGTCAGTCTGACACTTCAATCCAAAAGGCAACGTAAATAGCTTTGCATCCGTGTTTGCTACAAACTTCTAGAGCCCATTTGGCTATCTCTCCAGTTGAATGTCTGTTACCCCAAATCTAGATCTTATCGTAAATTTGTACCTCCTGCAAAAATTGAAAAAACCCGAACGGAAAGAGAGAATCATCACCGAACTGGTAGCCAACCATGCCGAATGGTAAGCACGATTGTCTCATATGCCGGATGTCCCCGGTTCGAATCCGGCCTCAGTCCATCTCTGTGCATACGGGGAGAGAAGGGCCCGGATGCACGGGGTGGGGTGAGACTCAGACTCAAACCAGAGCACTCAGGCTTATGAGGCATGAATTGTCCCTCTTCGTCTCGAGAGTACCTGAGCACTAGAAAGTGACGTTTCTCGATAGTCGAAAGACGTTCTTTTTTTTTTTTCATTTCCAATGAGTACCTATATTGTCACTCTTAGGGCGCGTTGACGCAGCGACTCGCCTTTGCATTCTCGCAGCTAGAACTCAATCGCGATGGCAAAGGTGACATTGCTATGGTAACAACGCTAAATGGATTAGCTAAATCCGACATCGTTTGAGTAAATACTTGCAGTCTTATAATCCGTGCCAATAATATAAAGAATTCCTCATGACAAAACAATTTTTCCAAACGCTTCTGAACTCACGTTATTTGCTGTTTTCGTTGCGAGGCGGCAGACATAAAACCACCGCCATGTTGGAATTTGAGGTGATTTCTAGCTTCTAGCTGCGAGAATGCAAAAGCGAGTAGTTGCGTAAACGTGCCCTTGATTCCTTTCGCCCATAAAAGATTGTCAAATCTCGCTGTATGGCGAAGTATTCAAAATGATGGGCAGTATAAATATGAAACAAGTCACTGACATCCCTCTGTTGTGTCTTGTTTCTCGGAACTTGTTGGCCGACTGTTTTATGTATAACATGGTGAAGCGTCAGAAGTTCAAGAGAGAGCGTGTTTCAGTGCAAATCAAAAAAAAAATCTGCGTATGCAAAAACGTTATACATGTCACCTAGTGTTTACGGGAATATGCAATCAAACTTCCACATCAAGACGTTTCATCGCGGAAATTTCGCGGGAGCCTCATTTTTCAAGGCTCTAACATACGTCATACCCAACTCGTAAAATCCGGCGATGTAATAATTTTTTTATGGTATACGGCCCCTTACTAAAACGTATTTCTGATTACTGCATGAAGGAGTGTAAAACCCACTTCCTGGCGGTGACTAAGGGTAAAGACGATAAAAATAGCAGAAGGAGGTCCCTTAACGAGTTGCACTTTTTCTCTGCTTTCGGCGAGAGCACGGTTATGTCTCCTAACCACCCAAATCCCCTTCCCCCCCCCCTCCCTCAAGCCCCACATCCACCCCAACGACCGTATCTCGTTAAAACGGCAGTAGTCCCTCGCACAAGATGTGGTAACGTTGACTGCAACTCATCTGATGTTCCAACGTTTTGATTGCTTTTTGTGGCACACTTCCAAGTCTTGTATTTGCTGCCCCTTCGTGTTGTCTACTTTGGCTTGGCTTCACTGCAAGGCTTTAAAAAAAACCAACCACTTTTCCAGATGGCCTGCAGTAACTTACTGCTTACTACTTTTGCGTTGAGAAAAGCTAAACCAACACAATCAAAATATGTCACTTAAAAGTACACAAATATCGCCACCCGGATCTATGATTAGTCAGTTCAGACCCTTAACGCTTTGTGTGACTGAAGCCATTTACGCCTCTGTCGTCTGAGATTGTCCAACGAAACTGCGTGGGATTTGTTATTGCAACACGCGCGAAGAGGTTTTGAAGTAGCAGCGTGTAACAAGATTTCATCCTCACTTACAATTTATCGCACGATATGTGTGAACGTGACTATAACTGTTTCCCCCCTATTTTTTTTTAAAGGACATAGTCGAATAACGTCCTGTTCAACTGCTTGCGTTACAATTTTTTTAGGAAACTAGATGATCCCGTGTAACATAACGCCGGTATACAAGGAAGCCATGTTGTCAGAGGTAGAACAGCACTATAAGTACTTATCCAAAATAAAAAGCCAAGAAGTGCGCTTTATGTTTGTGCACTTCTTGGTTTTTTATTTAACAGAAGCCATGTTGTCACAGGTAGAACAGCACTATAAGTACTCATCCTATAGATAAAAAGCTAAGAAGTACACTTTATGTTTGTGCACTCCTTGACTTTTTATTTAACAGAAACCATGTTGTCAGCACTAGAACAGCACTATAATTACTTTTCCTAAATAAAAAGCCAAGAATTAGTGCGTTTTATGTTTGTGCACTTCACTGTTCCCCTCTTAGTTTGTTACTGATTGTTACTACGTAGACTGCGTTGCCCTTCGCAACTGCCTACCGTTCGCCATTTGTCATTGGTACAATGCGAAAAAGGCTGGAAATAATGAACATTTTCATTGCTATTGTGAATAGAATGAACATGGTCGGTCTATCGCCTTAATTCTTTTTTTAGCGTTTGGATTGGATGTCACAATGACTGCCGAGCCCCCTTCGCAAGGGGGTGGGGGGGGGCGGGGCGCCCCGGGAGTGTAAATTTTTTTTATTCTACATTGGCAGGGTGTGGAAAAGAAAGATTGCTCTTAAACATCACTTTTTTGTTATGTAAAAGTATTAAAATATGAAAAATGTAACTTGTGCTTTAAATACAGGATGATTACAAAAGAAATAGACAGTTTGAAGCCTTTATTAACCGAAAACTATTCAACTTAACGATAAACGGTTTTTACTGTCAGTTTTTGCAACTCATTAAGTCTCGCCTAGCAAGTCAGAGATGTTCAATGTGTGCTCCCTTAGTTACAAGGCTTACATCCATACGATAATCAAATTCCTGCCAAACAGTACATTTCAGCTAATATCCTCTTCAATACGGCAGTTGCTGCTGTTATGTGTTGCCTAAGATATTATAGGTTGGTTGGAAGGGGAGAATGAACACCTTATCTTTGACTTATCCCTCCTCCCCCCCCCCCACCCCCACCCCCACATCCCCCAAAAAAACCAGTCACATGGTCTTAGATCAGGGCTTTGAGGATGTGTACAGAGGAAGTTTTGCTTAATTCAAGCACACAAAACGCCTTCTCTGAATAATTTGCGGCCATCTTGCAGAAATAGTCACGTGACGTTCACCTGACGCACATTGCAAACAACCACCGCTCTACGAAACTTAATGAAGAACAAATTGAAAAAAAAAAACTCACCGGATCACAGTAAAAAAACAAAAACAATGAGCCATCAATATTGATTCAATTAAAAAATATATAAAAGACAATATCGAGTTGAATGGTTAAAGGAAAGACAAGCAAGAATAACTAGATAATCTGTTTGGAAACTGCAATTACAACAAAGTGTACGTAAATGAACATCTAATGCCAGCATATGACACTCTACTTTGCAAGACAAGACAACAACTAAGAAGAGAATGAAAGTATATGAGGTTCCGAGGAAGAGTAGATTTGTTTTATATGAATGATTGTTCATGAACATTTTGTCCAAACAAGTATCCTCAGTCTACGTTGATTTTGCATGCTGGCATTAGATTATAACAAAAAGGCGAAAGATAAAAACAACTTTAATACGTAATTAACACAGAGTAGCTATTAAGTGCACGTGAACGATGAAATCACAATGTTTCGGTTCCTTCACTTGAAAACTGTTTCGATCTGGGAACCGAAACATCGTGGTTTCGTCGTTCACCTGCATATAATGGCTGCTCTGTGTATATTTATTTATTGGCATTATACTATAACTTTGTTATCCAGTTATTTCGTACGTATCAGTGGGCCAAATGCCTACGTCAAAGACCTAGAATATGTTAAGCAAGACCGCCATATAGTTGCCAACCATTGGTCGGTCGGTTGGTACCGTCGCTCGGCTGACGAACGCTACATAGTTGGCAGCTATTGGTCGCTTGATGGGTGACGTCAGTCGGGTGACGAAAAATATGAACTGAACGCGTTTGCTACGAACGTCAATTTTTGACTTTTTCTAGTGCAGGATTCCCCCGACGGATTCGACTCATTTTCGAACTTACACCTAGAAATGTGGCGTAGAACCTGTGTGCAAAATTTGATATAAATCGGATTCGTACAAATGTTATGGCGTGAACACACAGATAGACAAACAGGCAAACCGCTCGCGTAAGAGTCCACTCTTATAAAGTGAAAACAATTATTAAGAGTGGAGAAGACCTTCAGAAGCTTGTAGAAAGAACAGTACAGTGCTAGGGAAATCAGGAATTAGAAGTGGCAAATGAAGTGACAAATCAGGAATTAG
>JAHWFP010218592.1:75081-87502 GCA_023313725.1 Lithobius niger
TTTTTTTTTTGCTTGCTGAAAACAAGAATTTGTGTGACTTCAAAAGTTAGCGACCTTCCCCTCCCCTCCTTGTCGAAACTGTCACATTCCGTGTCACACCTCAGCTTCCACCCCCATCTCTCCTTGCGTGACTTCGTGCGGCCACAAGAATAATAAGAAAGTTACCAACATCTACATTTGCTGCCTGGGCCTTGTATTGCGCACTTTCGGACCTTCCTGCACTGTGCGTCGCGGCAAAATTTCAACATTTTTGAATTGTGGGTCCTTTTCAGTGAACCTGGTGATCAGATGTCCATATGTCCCTGGTGGTTAGTGGTCACGGGGTAGCAGCAAGATAAAATCCACTCTCCGACAAGTGAGTCACCCACGAAAACTGCAAACAAGCGCCATTATTATAATTTTCGGCTTTTTGCCTATGAACCTTGGTCACTAAAATTGAAAAACACCTAAAATTACGAATATGCTGCAGTTTTTAAAGTGAAACAAACCGTTAAAACTTATACAATTGAGACGACAATCACCAATGGTTATTACCAAATTACTTAGGTATTAACAATGACCAGGGCCTTTGAACTCTGTTTTATCGTAACTGATTCAGCTCAAAAAGCGGTCATCTCAATTACTCATTAAAAATTCCAGTTATTTCAATTACTTGAAATATTTCCAAGAAAAAAATGCTGATATTAGTATTAAAAAAGCGCTAAACGTATAAAGTACGGGCGTAAGCCTTAAAAAAAAACTTCATGCTCTAGGAACATATATAAGAAAAGGACATGTAAGCCAACAGCATCGCACTAAAACGTGTAAAAAAAGCTCCAGCTTGCTGTTCCTATAGATCGTTAAGTTTTTTTAAGGCTTACAAAGCTAGAGTTTCTTTTTACAAGTTTTAGTGCGGCACTGATGACTTACATCTCTTTTTCTTGTATCTGTTCCTAGAGCATTAAGTTTTTTTTTAAGGTTTGCATACGCCTTTTATACGCTTAAGCGGTTTTTTTTTTAAATATGAATTTTCTAAGACTTCACCAGTAACGACGATGTTAAATGTGGGCTAGCCAATCCTGGTATTTTCGAGAAGCTGCCTCTTGCTCATGTCAATCGTAGCTTGTAAAATACCCTAGGAATTTCCGATTGGATTTACCGAGCAAAATTGTCCTTTTCGCATTCAGGCGTTATGGCTTTGGCTCTGGGAGCGCTGCTTCCTCCAAAGTGTCCACCTGCTCAAATAACCATGAAAAAAACTCTCTAGTGTGTCCTCGGACAGTAAAGTTAACGACGAAAGATAACAGATGACGCCACGGCAGCTGGGGTCCCCATCCCCCTCCCCCGAGTGGCTGAGGAGTTTATTTCCCCTCCCCCCCCCCAATAAAAAAGTTCCTTCCCCTTGAAAATGACGGTACAATGTTTTAAATTGAAATCTGCACATATGTATTTTTCTCTTGCACAGAACCATAAGCGAAGGTTGGTAGACGGGGAAAGCAGTGACTGTGACAGCCAATCCAAACGCAGTTTTAATTAATACGACAGGGCGAACATGTTCATTGTTTTCACGGCAGCAGTGAAAAATAGGAGCCTGTTCATTCTTTGCAAGGTAGCAATGAAGAAGGGAGCGCGCGTTCATTCTTTGCGCGGTAGCAAGGAAAAGGGCGACCAGCCGGCAATGTGAAGAAAATGTCAATGGTAGCAATCAGGAACAAGCGCAATAATACGACATGCATTGTTTACGGAAAACTCAGGCAATCAAACTCTGGGCACCAACAGAAACCAACGTTAATGCGACAACAAACCCCAAATGGCTGAGTCCTACCAAACAGGCGTGCAGCTAGTAATAACTAACCAATCGACATTTTTACCGAGCTGCAATTATTATGTCTGGGTCTGGGTAGCTGCAGGTCGGGACGGGACCGGGGAGGGGAGTGGGGTGGAGGAGGAGTAGGATTGAGGCTTACTGGCGCATCGACAGCAAGGTCATTAGCGCCAACCTCAGTCACAGTGCAGTAGTCCGGGTTGCCACTGCGCCACACATTACAGAGGTGTTCAGCAAAAGCAAATCCCAAATCTAGATCTTATCGTATATATGTACCTCCTGCAAGAATTTAAATTTAAAAACCCCGGACAGAAGGACTGCGCCGGGCGAAAGCTCCGGTTCAATTTACTTTTTCTCCCTGGATTTGAGTTGAGGAGTTGCTCCTCACAGCACCCGGTTGTGGTCACCTAATGCACGGTAGAATCTTTTATTTTCGCTGAACATTCATCTTTAAATTAGGTCGTCATGAACACGTGCCCGACACTCGACAATCCGTAGTTTTATCAGAAATTCCTCCTGGTAACATTATTAAATTAACCTTATTTACACCTGTTTCATTAACCTCGTTTGACGAATTAGCGCCTTATCGCGCCACGTAGCCAGCCCCCACATTGTGTCTAAAAATGTTAATTATTGAAATCGAAAATTTTCGTTTTATTCTTTCAGCTCTTTTCTTGTTTGCAACGGGCCGTTCTTTCTCAAGGCTGGCATCTTTCCGCTCCATTGCATTCCAGTATCAACTCGGGAACGCCGCCGGCACCACCACCTTTCGATCTGTGCCTGCTGTTCTGCAGGACTAGAAGGAGTAGAGTGCGCGAGTAAAATGCCTATTCTTACTCTACCTTGAGAAGGAAAGCTGGCGGGTTGTGACGTCACATGCGGGCAGCCTTCTTAGGAGAAGCAAGCGCCAGGAGCGCAGCTTGGCTTAACGGTTCTAGTAACGGAACCTGCGTAACGGGAGTTTTTGCGAGCCGTCGCACCGAACCAAGGCCTCATTTTCTGTTTCCCAGCGGCCTCTAGCTTTTACGCCGACTAGCCCAGCTAGCCGAAGCAGCTTGCCTTCTCGTCTACCTGGCCAGCCGAAGCTAGGTGCTTGAACGCACAGAAGCGGGAAATGTAGGCTACGAGTGTGCCAAAGCGAGTGGCGTGTACGCCGGTTTCCGCGTTTCCCCAAACAGTCAGCTGACTACGAGCAGAGAAGCCACGCGTGTGGCGAGCACCATTCATTCCGGGACGGGATACTATTTTTTTATTTTTATTTTTTTTTATTTACAGTTTTTACATCGTGTCGCCGCGTATGCGCGCGTGCGCGTGTGTGTATGTGTAAACTATGTGCATGTTATGTAAAACTATGTGCGTGTTCGATTCGCTAACCCCGACATCATCGTGGTGACAACCATCGTAAAGGATCGAGTTTCCGGACGTCAATATCACTCTCCATGACTGGTCAAATCTTGATTCAAAACTTGTTTTCGATGGTAGCAGTGACAGTGGTGTCATCGACGCCAGTGCGGTGGCCCCGAGTTATATTTTGTGTGCACTGTCAGCTATGTTGACGAATGTGAAATCATCATATTCTTAGCACATTTCTGCCGTTGTTTTTATTTTAGCCTGAGGATTAAAAAAGGCTAAAAAACTAGTGCTGCGATAATTTTCAAGATGGATTGGACTGTACGGATCCCCAAGTTTATTCAACACACACCATCAACCTTATCTTCGTTGCGGCTTGTCTTCATACTACTCCTGTTACTTTGCAATGCCCCAGGTAGGATTTTTTTTTTTAATATTATAATTATATTTATTTGATTTAGTAGGTAATTCATTCGTCAAGATTGACGGGAATTCGTAAGCACCCCGGCCAACAGACTTTTTGGCTTTAGCTAAGAGGCACAGGTTTAATTACATAATTATAATTCAACTTATTTAGCTACAGAGCAAGACGGGATGAGGTGGCGGGGGAGGGGGGGGGGGAGGTGAGGATAAAAAGTTAGCATAACTGGTCTCACTTGCAGGAGGTCTCTAGATCTAACCTGGCCTCATCCCACGCATTCGGGAGAGAAGGCTGGAAATATGCTTGCGTCCGTTATCGACTGTGGCATGTAAAAAAGACAAGAAGGACCTTCCAAGCTAAATTATCAAGACTCCAGAGATAACCTTAGCAAAATAGATGTAAGAGTCCGTCAATTACTCCACCACTTGTTATACATATTTATTAAACGGAGCTACTTTTGTTCGTGTATTACACTTACTTTTAAATCGTTCCCGCTACTATAAAAAGTATTTAACACGTATCCAACACGTCACCAACACCCCAAGCCATTTTGTAGTGTATTTTTGTTAATGAATAATGTCTAAAGCCAGTGGTGCCAGGCTCGTCAGACTGTTACGTTTGTTTTGGACCCAAAAACTAGCTATTTATAACGTTTACAACCAGTTAGAAAGGACGATTATCCTAATGTTTCGATACTTTTTCATAAAAACTTAATGGTTCTTTGTAAAGGATTGCCATAAAAGCCACACCACTTTAAATTTTTCCAAGTCCACAATTTTTATTTTCAAGTGAAAACATGCGGGCCTTTTTTCTGTATCTAAAATCCCATTTGAATCTGAAAATTTGGGTGCTAAATTTCGGAATTGTGTTGAATAAAACAACCTCACGAACTTACGAGCGTACAGATTTAAAAACGGACCAACAAACGTACGAAAAACGCTTGTGACATTTTTTGATGAATATTTTTTTGGCCTCCCTCGTGTGTGTGTGCCACCATTACACCAATTTTTCAGTGAGTGATTTGAGGAATTTTTGCGAGCCATGCAGCTGAAGCTCGGTGACCTCAAAACAACCCATTCCAGGTTAGTGGTATGTATGCGTGCTGAGCAGCCGGTTTTTGGCGTAGCTACGAGGCAGCGAGCGAGAGCAGGCTCGAGCTGCTATACAACAGGTAGCCTACAACAGGTTTGTTGGAATGACATCCAACTCACAAAAGTTTCCAGAATGCCTCGAATTTTAAGGTGGTGGATGAGCGAATCTTTTCAAATCTTCGGGAAAACCACCAGACCGAGAGAATCATCCCGGACAATGAACACGTGGAATATTTTCTCCATTCATTTATTTGCTAACGATGGGCTACGTGTTAGGCCTACTACTTCAAAAAAAAAAAAAAAGGAAAAAACTTTGATAGGCCCCACGTTTCTCGTAAGCTATTCGTTGTTTATACACTTGCAGCGGTTTGAAAATTTCAAACAAAAGATCGGCACACCAACCACCAAAAACGCTCTTTATATTTACAGACCAAAGTTGGAAAATGTATCTTCTCAAATCTAAATCCACTACATTTTACCATGTTCATCCATTGCTTGTATCCCTTCTAGATTACGTTTACAGCTGTGCAGCTGCCGTAAAATAATAAAAATTATTGTTTTATACAATCGTGTCGTAACGTAGGCTTAGCCGAAGCGAAACAGCATAATCTTCTTTGGGGGAGCAAGTCCATATCAACGAGTATAGTTATGAATATTTATGTTTTGAATCGTCTTACCTGCTTTTCGGTAATGTTCTGAGTGTCACGACGGTGTCATCATTTGGTAGGTGGATATTTCATTTTGAACTTGAGTTATTTTTTATCTTTCAAAAGTAGGCTACAACCCTAAAAATGTTTTTTCCTGTTGATGTAAAGAATTAAGAAGGAAAAACCGTTTACTTCCTACTCGCCTTTCATTTTCGTCGTTGTGGTTTCTTTTCACAGAATTAGACGGTTTTTATGAAAAGGTTAAAGATTAGGCGATTTACAAAACGTTCTAAATAAAGTTTGAAGGTTAAGAAGTCGACGTTAAATGTTTACTGTTAAGTGGCGTAATGTAATGTCAGGTGGTTAAATTTATAGTTTGAGCACTTTTTCAAAATATAACCAGCAAAATGAACTAGCCTAAACGTTTAATCTAGTGTTTATTTTCAATTGCCTGCAGAACGGCAGTACAATTTTGCTGGGAAATTCTTTAAAAATCTTCTACATGCTGCTATCAACAAGAACACGAAAGCATTTTCAGGGTTCATCTCTTGCTGAATGTACGAGGTCGGGACTAAATCATGTTTGAGGGTCTCAGAGCCTATGAACTTAGTCATTGTTCTGTAAGTAGCCTCTACTCCAACAACAAAAAATGAATAATAAAAAAAACAGAAATTATTTGCCAACTGCGGTATTCAATAGTATTGTTTTTAAATTGAGAGTTGACTGACGTCGCTTTGGCAAAGATGAATTTAGAAACCACAGTGGGCTCTTCTCCTGTTGCAATCGTAATTATAAGATATGATAAATTTATTTTTCAAGTACAGAGAGGAACAAACACCAATAAAGAGAAATACTATTTGTAATCGAAATATCGCTTAAAAACGATTGTTAAGCGAAAACACAGCATCACAAGTTTCGCAGTTGACCGACATCTCGCGGGAATGAGTTCCACACACGAGAAGAGTTCCATACACGCAGAATCACTCAATCCGCATAAAAAATGCTTCACACCAGAACGAGTACGGCAGTGAAACTTGATAGTCGTTTTGGGTCCAAAATTGTTTTAGCAGAATAAACCGTCTTAAAGGGACTACCATTTTTTCCTTTTGCCTCACCACCGCGATATAAAAGGTAGAGTGCATGCAATATATAGTTCACAGTAAAAGCAGCAAATAGTACGATACATAGGTAAGATAACAATAAATAGAAAGGCACTGTAGCCCAGGGTTGGGTTTTTGCCGGGGCAAAAATATTTTTACCGTTTTTTCCCGATTGTTACCGGATAAAACTAGCAAAAAAACATCAAGCTGCTTCATACGCTTATTTCCACAGTAAAAGATATTCTCACAATATCTACGCAATTTTTCGACTGTCACAGTTGTATAAATGTGTATAAATATTGTGCGAAAAATATCTTTTGCTGTGAAAATAACTGTATGAAAGGTAAATAATTAGTGAATATGAATATTCAAAGTCACTGTGTCGCTTTTCAAGGGGAGCTTTTATAATGAGCCAAAAGGGCAAAAACATGGCAAAAACCAGTTTTCGCCGAGACGGTAGAACCCATGGAAAAAACCGGTTTTAACCACATGGTGGCAAAAACCTGCCAACCCTGCTGTAGCTAGGCCTATTTCGTCGAAAACTGTTACATGAGTTTTAATTTGAGTATATAGCCTAACGTTTTTCAGTAATCCAAGTTGAAGTATTGATTTCTTTTAATTTCATTGAGGAAATTTACACTTCAGTTGTGTATTAAGCAAAGTACGTTCGCTGGGAAGGTAGTGCATAATTAAAACACTAGCAATTAACTAGTTGCTTGCTGGTAGTTTGCTGGTAGTTTGAATTATTCGTACAAAAGTTGTGGACTGGGTGTTGCGCAGTTTCCCAGAGCAGCCAGAGCACCATGTCCTCTAAATCCCTGATCTTCGCCTACAGCCATTGCTTAATTAATCCTTAATTATTGCTCGTAACGTGGGATAAGACACGTACTCAAAATCAACGAGGCTGAACTCGTAATCTAGAATTCATGCTTTCTTTAAATTGTCACTGAGGCTTGTTCAGATTCCCATAACGAAACGGTATGTGACGATGTACCGAAAATTAAAGGAATGCTGCTCAGAAAGAAAATTCGTTTTTTTTCCCTCTCGGTGAAAGAATCCTTTGTCATCGTATTGTCATTACGTACCTGACAAATTGTCAAGTTCAAGGCTAGGCTTAGGTTTTTAATGTTTTTTTTTAATCAAAATTGTGTTGCAAGTTCAACAATGAATGACTACTGCAATCACGGTGGTTTATTTAACTAGCATCGTACCCGGCTTCGCCCGGGGATTTGTTTGACCCGTGGTTGTTTCCCAGTATTTGCTCGGTGCTGCCTGATCGTTCACTGCAACAGTAGATTTTTGTTTGTGTAACACTCCCCCTTTCCGCCAATCCTCTCCCTCCCCTCTCCTTTTATCCCGTCCTCTCCCTCTCCTCTTGATTTCCTTCCCTTTCTCCTCTTTGCTATACGTAGTTAAACACGTACCCGGCTCCCGTGCGTGTTTGTTTGTTCTCTTCTAGGTTCAGTTAATGCGTAATCGTATGCTTAATGGTAACAGCTCACTTTGTAACCCCCCCCCCACTCCCAATCTTTCGCTGTGGCTTAAGCGATGCGTATCGAAGTGTACATGACGTCATGTAATACTTGCCCTTGAGATTACCACGGTGTTAGTTAGAAGGATAATTGTAAAAGCAAATTGTTAGTCGAGGCAACAATGTGCCAATTTCAACTTCTTTTCAGGGCAACAACGTCCCAGTTTCAACTTCATGCCAAAGAATTGACACACTCGCAGGTTCTCATTGTTCCCCTTCCGGGGGTCGTTGCAGTTGCTTCATTTCTGTTGTGAGACTTTGGTTTATAATGTAAGAAGAAGAAGATGTGGTTAAACGAAACCAATTTCACTCCGTCCTTATGGCAAGTCCTTAATTCCGAGTGTCGATGGAAACATTTGCTCCATTTGGTTTGGAAGAAAAATCCGTGCCTGACTTTTTCGTAGAGAAACTCTCAAGTGACAGTTACAGTTAACACTAAAACCCACAGGAAAAGAAGTAGTATTTTCTACAGTGGCGCATAGGAATTTTGTTTGGAGTGGGCAACAAAAAATGGGACCGAAAGCTTACGCATTTTTAACAATGTCGGCAATTCATGCTTTTAAGAAGGCTAATTTTGATAGATTTTCTTAATGGCAGCAAATTTCGAACACCTTTATTCAACTTCAATGTAAATAATTTTTCTGGCACACTTTGAAGGGGGGGGGGTGGAGGAGAAGGAACACTGGATCTGAGAACGAATTTGGGTTGTTGAGAGCGTTGTAATATCCCCCAACGTTATCCATATTGACACAAAAAAGAGGGGCCTTCTGATGTCAGCAGAACAAAAATTGAAGTGCTTGCAATTGTTGTTTTCTTAATCTCGGGTCTTGGGAGGGGTATGAGTGCCCCCTTTTGCCCCCCTTCAAGTGCGCCATTGATTTTCGAGCACGTGTGATCTTTTTTCAAAGTTGCATGTACGCTGCCAGTCTCCCAGCTATTCGTCGAAAATTATTTACACTGATAGTTGATAACGATTAAGATACTTTTTTGAGCTTAGAAAATCACGAATATAAGAAGTGCCGGAAAAGTTTGGCTTTTTTCAATAGTCAGCCGACTTGAAAAAAATATACAATAATAATAATAATAATAATTTTATTCAACTACAATATACAAAAGAGTTGCTCGAAGCTGTTAAAAACAGCTTGTGTGAGAATTCAAAGACATCTTATTCATTTCTTTTAAATGTACGTTCACTCAACATTGCGAAATGAGTTGCGTCAGTTTTTCTTATTTTACATCTTATTATATACAAAAAATAAATAAATAACCAATAAATAAATAATGGTTAATCTAATATTTCACACAGTTTTACAAATATTTAGTATTCAACCTCCATGTATATAAAATAATAATAATAATAATAATAGAATGTTAGGCAGTAAGCTTACAGTTTTGAAAGCCGAAGCCGCAGGTGTCAACTGGAAGGAATCACCATCGAGGAAGTTTTTTTTTTTGGGGGGGGGGGGGGGGTTATTTTTATTTTTGCTGCATGAGGGAGGAAACCATGGTTACAACATGCAGGAAACCGTACCGGAGAAAACCCCGTGTACATACACACTTTCCTTCACCAGCATAAAGTTAAAAGAAAGTGATTTATGGACGACAAAGGATGGATGGAACACTTCTATAATTAAAACTGCATAAATAACTGTAAATCAAGTATAAAGCGGGAAGGGGAGGCTTCTAAACCCAAACAAACAAAAATCGTAAAATATGAATACCGAAATATCGTACAAAAACCAAAGAACTCAGAACGTTTTTGCCAAATTGAGTTTTTATTTGTTTTTTTTTTATTAACTGTATATGAGGTAGGTGTTTTCAGAACTAAATCTATTTTGTTGATCAAGTATAACACACAACACAGACCTTTTCAAGCAACCAGCAAAACAAAACAAAATTAAATATCACTAGCATAACCGCAACATACTGTTTTTTTGTGTTGCGAAAACATACAGAAAAATGTGTTTTTGTGCGGAAAAAAAAAATGTTGTTTGTGTGGCAAAACCAGCATTTTTTATGAAGGCGGAGGGGAAAGGGGGCAGCCTCCTCACTGGGCTCTTGCCTTGTGTGGCAAAACTTCATTTACTGATGTTTTTATGAATGGGGGGGGGAGCTCCTGCCCAATCTTGCGTTGTGGGACAAAAACTACATTTTTTTATGAAAGGGGGGTGGGTACTCCACTGAAGTTTGAAGTTATGTCCCGGGCGATGATTAAAACTTTTCTTCACGCTACCATTGTGACACATTTGGTATTTTCGTAACCTCAAAAACAGTCGGTAGAATTACAGGCATCTATACATGCTATTCTCGCAGAAAAAAAAAATAACAAAGCTCTTTGCCGGCATCAAATTTAGCTTAACTTCAGGGAAAACACCACGACGACGAACGAAGATGCTGTAATAAGTATAGATATTTCATCCAATTAAATTTGTTTGTTCTATTTTTATGCAACTGAAGTTATAATTACCGAACCGCGGAACCACATTTTCTATTATTTGAACTCAAGTGTTCGTATAATATATATATTTTTTTCATAGGTTTCTGAATTAAACGAGAGGCATCTTCGTTCGCCTCTTACGTCTGTCTGCAAACGTCACTATCAACTCCTGGGGCGGGCAGCCGTGGGAGGCAGCGATATAGCCCTGGGGCTGTGTTCCTTCGGTCAATGAGCTTCGTTGTTAAAGTGGTGTGAGAAGGATCGGACGAAAGCACGTGGGTTGCTTCCCTTGTGTACGGAAGCTGTCACGCGCTCTGACTTACAAAATAAACTAACGAGCACCTACCTACCTTCTTTTTCTTTCTTTCGGTAAAGCAGATGGTAAATACGGTGATCTGATGGAGAGAGAGGCGATCACCTGCCTTGTGTATGTGTGTGTGTGTGTCTGTGAGTATGCTATAGGCCTATCTGTTTGTTTCTGTCACGGCCGAAGCCGTTTTGCGTACTCTGGGAAATAAAAATGGTGGCGCCCATGCTCGATTTCTCTGTTTTCTCGCTTTAGTTGTAAACACATTTCTTGCAACCAGTGACGTAGCTATACGTTAGGTTGGGCCAGTGGCAAATTGGCCATCCCCCCCTAATATGTAGGCTGGTCCATAAAAAATGCACAAGCTGCAAATTTTCGAAGTCCACACTTTTTTTCTAATTTAAAAAAAAAATTGTTGTA
This sequence comes from Lithobius niger, assembly GCA_023313725.1. Taxonomy (NCBI): domain Eukaryota; kingdom Metazoa; phylum Arthropoda; class Chilopoda; order Lithobiomorpha; family Lithobiidae; genus Lithobius; species Lithobius niger. Next base: position 86,190 of record JAHWFP010218592.1, read on the forward strand.
GCGAAAATAGGAACCAATTTTTCGTACTCCATTCAAGTGGTCCTGATTTTCACTTTTTTTCGAAAAAAGTTGAAAAAAGTTTGGACTTAGAGACATTTTTCAGTCAGCTCTTGCGTTTTTTATAGGCCACCACTATTTTTTTAATGATAGGGGGATGGGCGGACGGGGAGGCTCAAAATTCGTTTTTAAAATACAGTTTATATCAAGTTAAATAACTAGTGCAGTACAAAAGAGCCTTTTTTAAATCTAAATATATATTTTTTCTTTCGAGGGCCCCTGGGGCTGGGAGCCGGTGGCATTCTCCACTTTTTTTTGTTTTATTGTTGTTTTAAGCTTCAAAAATTTATTTTAAAATAGGTTCATTTTAAAATTAATTTTTGGAGCTTAAAACAACAACAAAACAAAGTTTCGTTATTCGATTCTGGCTGGTAATGCGAAGTCTAGTCTTGAGCCCTAACCAGACATGCAACATTTTCATACGAAGCGACGCGTTACTACGCGCCTACAAGCTCAAACTTGATGCACACAATTAGTTAGTGTAACGTTTATTAACCGATTTTCACGTCTTGGGTGCATCATCTTGCGTCGCCATGCAACCGCGAAGCAGTCAGCCTGGTTAATGGTTTAGTTAGCAGAACGTAGCGCCAGCAATATAGCGCATCCAAATGAATTTTGTTTGGAGGGTTGGGGGCAACAAAAAATGAAATTCAAAACGGGTCTCGACAGATCCAGCTAAGGGTCTAAAAAGAAAGGAGGGGGGGGGGGGTCCTGTAAGTCTGTCAAAGCCCTACACAACAACTCTTTAATTTGCATGAATTTTAATGGCTTGAAATGTTTAAAGAGTGGATTTTTACATTTTTTTTTTGTAACTGCAACTCCTAACTACGGGTTTAGTGGAGGCGTGGGACGCTTTCCCTCGTTGCTCTTCCGCCTCTGGGTTCGCCACTGGTTAGTACCTCTTAATACGCCTTCCGTTTGGAGAGATTAGAAATTAATCGCTTGGACACGCCTGATTGGATTATGTTAGGTTGGTTCGGGTTAGGTTTGAAAACACTTGGTTTGTTAACCCTCACGTCAAGTGTTAGGATGGTGGTGTGACCTTCATCTTACCGCCGTTGGTCGACAGGGCACCAAAATGGCGAGTGGAAATTACGTCATCAAGAAATTTGCCATTTTCAACCCCCCCTTCCCCCACCTCGTCATTAGTCGTCATCAATTGCTCAACCCCGTCCAGTATAACGTCGTTCCTATCCCCTATCCCGGTGAGGGGGGGGGGGGGGGGGTATTTTCCCTGTCCATCCCTTTTTTGGGGG
>JAHWFP010218592.1:87602-104965 GCA_023313725.1 Lithobius niger
GGGGGGGGCGTATTTCCACTCTTTGAAATTCGTTTTCCTGGGGTACTGGTGCTTTCGTCACCAACTGGCCGCCACCTCCCCCATCTTCGTCAGCAATCGTCACCTGAAGGCCAACCCCCCACCTTCTTGATGTTGAACGTTTCTATGACAGGGAAGAGTAATCTCAAAATTTCGTTCGCATTTCATATTCCATCACCTAAGTAGACGGTGGTAAACGAAGTTAGGAGAGGAAAGAAAGGGTTCCCACACAAATACTGAAATATTGCCCCTGAGTTTTCCAGAGTAGTGAGGTCAATTTCCCGGTAATTTACCGAAATTTCAAAAATTTGTCTAACGTTTTACTAGTTTATTTGATGTTTAACGTCCACTTAGTGCAAAAAAGTAGCCCGGTTTAATGAATTTAAGAACAATTTTATTTTATCACAATGTCGTAACAAAATATGTTTATTATGCACTTAGCCTGAAAGTGTGGCTTAATGATTTCCCGGAGTTTTCCCAGGTTTTTTTTTTTTTTTTGAAAAATCAGAGAATACCGATTTTTCAAAAACGTTTTCCTTGAGTTTCAAAAGTAGTTTAAATTCCCTGACTTTTCCAGGTTTCCCAGTTGGAGGGAGCCTGGAGAGACTGTATGCGAACAAGGCTTTTATGCTTGCCTATTTTCAGTAGTCAATTCAAAGTGAGATTTTCTCTGAAGTCAAAGTTTAGTTTATGTTAAGTAATTAGAAACCCTATCTTTAGACTTCTTTTTGAGTTTCTTTGTTTTTTCCTATCAGGTTTTTCATTCTATAGTTTCTCCCTTTTACCCTCAAATTTTCTGTACCACTTTTTACCCATTTTCCCATTAGATTTTACACACCGTCTCCATCAATCAATGACACGTAAACTTGGCGAGATCGCCTTTATTTTTCTCTTGCCAAGTGTGTTTCATGCAAGCCTTGAAAAATAATAATGATACTTACTAAACAAGTGTATTTGTGTGAGGTGAAGTGAATTACAAAATATGTTCCAAGTCCTCTTTCCAAATCGTTCAAGCTAGTTTTCAAGCCTGACCTGGTCAGCATAATTACGTCATTCTGTATTACATGCGCCGAACTGTCAGACATTTAAGCTTTCAGAACAACTATTTTTTTTTCGTCTGTCGACAATTTCAGTCACGTGGACGGTAATTCCGATTAATAGATCGTATCTTATTGCTTGCTTGTTGTTGCAATAGTGTGTTGACGAGACGATTCCGCATCCTGAAAGAAATGTTATAATTTACATTATTATACACCCAAAAAATAAAACAAAAAAAACCCGGAAGGCTAGAAGCTCGCCATTTACTTAGTTCACTTTGAGTCTTAATTCCGAACTACGTTTAGTAAGACGTTATAGTTCTGAAATGCGCGACTATAATTTCCGAATATCAACGGTTATTTCTTCGGAAAAATAACCGTCAATGTTTTAAGGTATATTATGAGGTGTTTTGATTTTGATATGTCTCTAATATAGTTGATATTGTTGCTATTGTTTCTGATATTGTTAGCATTCCAATTTTTTCATTTGCTCATTTTTCGTGATATATCAGTTGAAGTTTTTAGTCCTTGATACTACCTTTTAGGGATCGGCCGATATGACTTTTTATCGATACGATACGATACCGATTAAGGGTAAACCGATTCTACCGATATGATTCGTCGCCGATATCGATACCGATAATAATAATAATAATAAATCACGACTAAAAGTTTAAATTCCATACAAATGCAACTTCACTTTCTGGTGTTGCATGGGTTCCAACTGTTGAGATTATCCAAAAAGTTCTGCGCAGCGATAACAGCATTTTTACTCTTATTCTCACTTACGGCTTCAGTACATTCGTCTTCTCAGTTAACAAGTTGGTCATTGTAAAACATAGAGCGTTGAAACTGTCACGTGCTACATTTTGAGAAAATGGCTTTCCTTTTCCCACGTGGTTATTGCTTTTGCCGTGATTGATTCCAGTTTTGCAGGGAAGACGGTTGCATTTCTTGGCGTAACGAATATCTGTATCGGATGCCTTACAGTGGTCCGATACCGATATGGCAAAAATGTCGATAAATACAGATTATACCGATACCGACATCAATATCGGACTATCTCTACTACCTTTTTAGTTACTTCTTTTTTATGTTGTAATCTGTAACACACCAGTTCTACAGAAATTCGGGCCGTTTGCAGAATAAACCTATTACTATTAAAAAAACAAAAACAATCGGAATTATGACGTCTTATTACAGCGGACAGTCCTGGACAAACGATCAGACTGCCAGTAAGAATGCCCCACGTTGGGGCACGTGCCTGTTACTCCCCTCCCTGTTTTTTTTTTTTTGGACGCCCTTCGGGACATAAAATTATGAAAAAAACATTAATATAAAGTTTTTGGATTTAATTTGTTTTGCCTAAAGTAAATGCAAAAACCATTAGAACAAAGAATATTCGATGACCACAATTTCGATTACAGGATTCTAAGCTCAATGTGTCCCCGTTCATTAATATTTTTAAACACGTATTTTCTTAGCCCAATGAACGCAAGGGTCGGAAAAAAATAGTACCTGTCTTTCTTTTAAATTTCACTAAAAATATGTATAGTGTGCGCGGTGTATCTTGAGTCCTGCAATGTATTTTGTGAGCGGCTACGTCTTCCTGGAGGGGGTGACTTTAATCGATGGCCGCCATTGTTTTTGTAACCATCTTGGATATCAACAAGGCACTCTGCTACTGAAAACGTACAATCGATTATCTGTGTTCGTTCTGCGGAGAACTCAAGACAGGCCGCGGACACTATACTCTTTGTTATTTTTTTCCTATGGTGTTCTGTTTTTTTTTTTTTTAATGTCTGCGGTTGCTTATGACTATCAGTATGGTAAAATGTGACTTGATTTATTGACCTGTTAATGTTGATTGACTTCCATGCACCTGATAAAGAACGGAGCAAATAATTAATACGGTGTGCAATGGCTGCATAGAATTGTCATTTACGATTCATTGTTTCCTATAGCACCACAGTACCTGTACTAGATTTTTTTTTAATTCTTCCTTGAGGTAATTTTTGGGTTTTCTGTATGTTAAAGGGATACACCTCCCAGCGTCATTCTTCTCGATCCGCCACATCAAGTACGGTCCCAAAGTTCTATTTCCTTACCGTTAGTCAACCCTTGGTAAAAATCCGTTTTTAAATGTGGCGTCTAGGAGATTTTCTGTTGAATTGTTAACTTTATTTACTGCGCCCGCAGTATATGATGCTTTGCGCGCTTACAATAATTATGACGTTTCATCTGTGTGTGTGTGCATGTACTAATTTTCTAATAATTACCATGAGATCAAAAATCTAAAAGACTAATGCGGTAAAAATTAAAATTAATTATTCCAATAGATCGCCGGAGCAAAATTATAAGACACTAGCCTAGAAAACTATAAATTGCGTTGTTAAAATACGAGAATCATTCCGAATTGTGACGACACAATCTTAAACTTGATGCGGTTTCGTGTACTATTCCCAAAGCCAACCGAGACAGCAGCTACGTTTCTCGCTGCGAGGAACGCAGCTGCCACACCAGCCGACCTTGAAGCTGGTAAATGCGCGGATGGCGATCTCCGCGTGGCTGTTGTGATGCAGGCTGAATGTTATAAAGCAGGCCGGGTGTCCCTTTAACCGTTTTCTCCCAGACTCATGACGGTTCTTTGAACCTCTGTCCTTTTTCATCGATTTTTTTTTTAAACCATAGGATTGTCGCAGTTACTGTTACCATTATTATCATTATTTAATAAATAAATTTCTTTCGTCTATACTTCATTCGGAGAAGGCTAGTATTCTTATAGCTAATACTCAGATAGCTTGGAGATATAGCTAAGGCAATTTACTAACATGTTTATACTAAAGCTACGAGATTGGCAGATTCTCAGATTTGTTCCTTCCTTTGAGACTAGACTATAGACGTTTGGTTCCAATTTGGGAAAGACCAAGCCACCGTGAGCGCTAAAAACAGCATGCTAATTTGATAAACGGGGTGTGTTTTAGTACATTTTCAATGTAGCTTCCATGCCCACATGAGGGCTTCCACGCACGGTGAAGGATATTGTCCGTTGCGCACTGTTACGCATTTTCACAAGTTTCACTACTAGCAGTAGTTCACAGTGTTTGATCCAATGTGTTTTTTCGTTTATAAAGGTACATTCCTCCCATCGCCCTTTTTCTAGATCCTCCAGATCAACCCTGAAGTTTTATCTGTGTATGTAGTAATTTTTAATCGTTTGCTAATAATTACCATGACATTAAAATCCAAACTACTAATGCAATAAAAATTAAAATTATTTCTGCCCATAGATCGCCGAAGAAAAATTATAGGATACTACCCTAAATAATTATAAAGTTTTTTTTAAAATTAAATGATGGGTAACACGAAGTACTAACGTGCTTGTTCGTGCTAACTATAATTTACATATAGTTGTGCAATTATTTTACATCTCAATATTAATATTTTACTTATAACACACACAAAAAAAAACCATTCAATCATCTCAACTTCTTACCTACATTAATATTTTATTTAATGGCCACACAGTGTCATAAAGTGTGATGTTAAAATACGAAAATTTTCCGATTTGTGACGACACAATTTTTGTGTTGACGCTGTTTCGTCTACTATAGGCCCAAGGCCAACTGAAATAGCAGCTGCATTCCTCGCTGCGAGGAACCAAACAAGACCTAACCGATACCGATACCTAACCAAGAACTAAGAGAGGAACTAACAAGACCTAACCAAGGAACCTAACCAAGGAAGCAAGAACACCTCGGTTAGCCTGGCATTACTACGCCGTGTCTCGCGAAACGGCCAACGGTAACATGCGCGGCTAGAGATCTGCGCGTGGCTGTTATGGGACAAGCAGGAATGTACCTTTAATACTAGATGCGATGAGTGGTACGACCACTTTGCAATTGCTACATGTTTCTACGTTGATTAGCAGTAGAGTGCACATACCCCCAAGATGGCAGTGGCAACTTTAGTAAAAAGGCACAGTAAGCTTTAGCGGACATTTTTTCTAGGGACATTTGTTTACTCTTTCTTTTTACCTGTTCTTAGCCTTTTATTGCCCTTCTTAGGCCTTTTTTTTGCCCTTCTCAGGCCTTTTTTTGCCCTTCTTAGGCCTTTTTTTTAGACCTTTAGGCCCTTTCTCAGGCATTACCGCACCAGCAGAATTTAGTACAGAAGGCCATTTTTTTTTTTAATGAAATGGGCATTTTTCAAAAAGGACAGGGGCAATGCCCCCCCTCCTGTGCACGCCATTGTTGATTGGCCGTTTAATTTTGTGTCATTTACTTGAACTTGCGTGTTGGTAGCCTTAAACCTTACCAGGGGCTAAATATGGTGCCCTACATTTTCGTTTAACTATTACTGTTAAAAACGTGGAATTTTACTTAGTTTCTGAGGTTTTCTTTTTTTTTTTTTTGTATTCCTCGATGTTTTTTCCCTCTTAACTTCATTGCGATTGCACACAGGTGGAGTAGGTCCGGCGTGATCGTTTAAGTGTCAAAAATAGTCGGCGTGACCTGTTCATGTGTCAACATGCATTTCATCGCACTTCGTTCTGCCTGCCGCTCTATTTATCAAATGTTTCAATTACGTAGTTTCAAAAACAAACAAAAAATGAAAATCGTCAACACTCATGAAACTTATTGGTATAATTAGTTATTAGACGTTGTTGGCTAAATGAAACTGCTAACAAGAAAAAATTTTCGCTCCTCACAGCGAGGAAAACCACAAGTTCGCCAAAACAGGGCAGATAAAATTAATTTTCGACGGTAATTAAAAAAAAAATTTTAATTCTAAATCAAATGTTAAAAACACAAAATTTAAAAGCCCAACACCAGTTCGTTGGTCAACAACGGGCCGTCATCTTAAAACCTCCACAACCACACACTGACTGAAGAACCTGTTAAGAGCTTCATTTTTTTCTTCAACGAAATTTACTTCCATATTGAGTTTCCTGTTTAACTCAAGCATTGGTTCATGCCTATATGTAAATGTTACAAACGCCATCATTTCCCGGTTTTCTTCTTCGCTGACAACATAGTTTAGCGACACGAAGCAATTAGTCTGCATTAAAGACTGGCCTTGTGAGGACACACAATACACTAGTTTGAGAAAGAAAGAAAAGACAACTGCCCCGACTGGGACTCGAACCCACGACTTCCCGTTTACTAGCCGGGTGCTCTAACCACTGCACTACCGGGGCGGGTACTGGCTGCAGGCCCCAGCCGAGCTAAGTAGCTATTTAATCTTTCTCAGTGGTGACCTAAAGCTCACAAACACACATACAAGGAGGGAATGCAACGTTGCTTCTTGGCCTCCACACCAGAAATAATGTAAGTAGTAAACAAAGAAGAAACCACAAGGCCTACTTATGATTACTACTTGCATTATTTGTAGTGTGGAGGCCAAGAAGCAACGTTGCTTTCCCTCCTTGTATGTATGTTTGTGACCTCAAGTCACCACTGAGAAAGATTGAACAGCTACTTAGCTCGGCTGGAGCGTGTAGCCGGAACCCACCCCGGTAGCGCAGTGGTTAGAGCGCCCGGCTAGTAAATGGGAAGTTTGGGTTCGAGTCCCAGTCGGGGCAGTTGTCTTTTCTTTCTGTCTCAGATTAGTGTATCTTGTTTCCTCACAAGGCCAGTCTTTAATGCAGCCTGTTTGCTTCGTTTACCCTTTACCTTGTGATTTATTCTTTGTTTAGTTGAGCTGATTTAATCAAACCCATGTACACTTTTCATGCAAGAACTATTTTATCTTGGGATGCGCAAAATACCGATTTGGGGGGGGGGGGGGCCAGATCGTTTTAGTGTAAGTGAGGGAGTTGTTGTTTTGAGACTCATGTAACTCAGTGGTAAGCAAATGTGAGTAAGTCTACTGATTTTGACTTAATGCGAACTGATTTGAGTTGGAAAATATATTAAGTTTCATTTTAACGGGCCCATCGTGGTGTGTTATAGTTAATAGTCGATTAATAAACAAATAAATAAATAAAAAAATCAACAAACAAGTTAATATAAACGAAATGTAAATTACAAGCCTTAAAACCTAATTTTTACCACGTGAACTACGTCGGGGGTTTTCGAGTATATCTAGGACGCCGAAGGTATAGTTTACACGTTATATTTAGACAAGTTTTCCTGCAAGTTTTTGCTCCACTCTGACTTCTTACCTTCACGGTAATTCATAGTTACTTCTTTGCGAGACGTTAATAAACCATAGAAGATGTTTTAACATCGTAGTAATTGTGGATGTATTTTATTCCAACTTGTCATTATCTCGTTAAAGGTACATTCCTCTTAACGCCATTTTTCTACATCCGACACATCAAGTACGGCCCCAAAGTTCTACTTGCTTACCGTTATAGTCAACCCCTGTTTTAAAATGTAGCGTTTGGGAGATTTTCTGTTGAATATTGGGAAATATATTCACTGGATCCTGCGATTGTATGATCCTTTGCGCGCTTACAGTAACCATGACGCTTTTATGACGCTTTGCGCTCATCTCTGTATGTGCTGTACTAATTTTTAATCGTTTGCTAATAATTACCATGAGATAAAAAATTTAAAAGACTAATGCGATAAGAATTAAAATTATTTATGACTATAGATAGCCGAATAAAAATTAGAAGATACTTGCCTAAAAAAATATAAAGTATGATGTTAAAATACGAAAATCATTCAAGTTTGTGACGACACAATCTTTAACTTGATGCTGTTTCGTATACTATTTCAGTTGTTCTTGTATTCCTACGCAGAGTCTCGTGAAATGGTGCGAGAGTAACATGCGCGTATGGAGATCTGCGCGTGGCTGTTATAAGGCAGGGCGGATGTGCCTTTAAGTGGATACGTACAAAGCGACAGTGACCAAAAAAAAAAAATCTATATCAAAATTGTGCTAGCTGTATTAAAGGTGTATTTCTTCCGGTTGGCTTTCCTGTATGGCTCAGTGTTGCAACATTACTTCAGACCCATGTAAATAAATGTTGCAAAGTCATTAATTTTCCTATTTTTTCCTCGTGAAACTGTTTTGCTACATTCGCAGCAATCTACGTAAATGTTGCGAAAGCTTTTCCGCGCAAGATGCTCGAATATAGTGAGACGGTATGTCCTTTTAATTATGCTTGTGCTTGTTTAATCAACGTGTCGCTGCATATTATGTGAAATGTTTAAATTAATCAAATAATTAGGAAAATCATTCACCCTGAAGACCCTGAAGAGCACTCACCACTGTGTAGCAGCTCAGCTTCCATACCATTTGTGTAATTTCAGTACACATTTTTTGTACATTTTGAGTCAAAATGTAGCTGCAAAAGTCGTATGGAGATGGATTGGTACACTGCGATGTGCACCATCAAGGCACAGAGTCTTTCGAGTATAGAGTAGCATATACATGCACGTACGAATGAGTGGTGTACACGTTTTTGTATGAATCAAGTGCAATGGTACATTTACATCTAGGGTGTGCAGGGTGGCGTTCTAACCGGAAAACCTTGAAAACTAGGAAAATTTAGGGAATTAGATTAATAATATATACTGAAAATCAAGAAATTTAAATACTTTCCTGAAATGCTAATTCGGATTTAATTTTTTACTTCTAAAAGCCTTCGCTTTATTTTACATAAAACTTCATGTCCTTTTTGTTTAATTTCTGTTAAAGCGAAACCCCCTGAGACCTAAGTAACGTGGGACGTTACGTGTTAAGTGAGTTTTTAGTTTTGTTCATCTTATGGCGTTTTCCATACTCTTTGCCAATACCAGTTATGGCAGACGGTGCAGTTTTTGATTTAGCGAAGCAATGCGATTTGAGTGAAATGTGAAACAAAATTTTTTATCCTGTATTGCACCTTCCTTCAAAAAAAAATCAGGGAAAAATATCAGTGTTGGCCTGGAAAACCTGGAAAAGTCAGGGATTTTTGTCATGAGCTTTATGGTGAATAGGCAATGATTGTAGCATACCACTTTTAGCCGCTCTGATCCGACAACAATATCGATACTTAAACTCATTCACCGGTAAGGAGCTGAAGGAGCTTGTGGTAATGCCTGATATATTTTTACATTGTTATTTTAAAAATTATTGCCTGTAAATCTAGACTACAGTTAAAAGCTAGCCAGGAAGAAACTGCTCGAACTCTGCTTTTAACTGCCGCAAACGGCACGGTATTATTTTGTCTGGTTGCAAAGGTATAGAACCAGAATAGATAAGACCACGGTTTCAACAGAACGTGGCTTCAGCTGGTTTGCTAAATGTTTCAGGGTGCATACGAAGTTTAGACCGTCAAATAACAAAATTTCAAATTAACATTGAAACGTAATTTAATTGAAAAGTCAAATTAAAAAAAATTAACCATAAAAATTTATTTTTAAACAAAAATTTGTAAATTTTAAAATAAAAACTTCAAAAATTCGTAATTAAAAGAAAAAACGAATTAAAAAAATTCAAATTCGCAATGATTAAAGAATTAAAACATTTAAAATCAAAAAAGGAGCGTCGCACGGATAAATTGGCCCAATCTTCACAAAGTCTTGTTACGGTCCAACAGTTTAAAGCTTCAAGCTTTTACGTTGTGTAGTTGCTTGCTGCCAAAGTCAAAGCACAGCTGTTTATGTCAACTACCGGAAAATCTCGTTTTGCTTGTATTCAGTCTCTGTACTTATCAGGTCAGCCAGCTCTCGGGCTGCTACGACGTTAGCAGTTCATCGTAGCAACGAAGGGGTTGTTTGAGATTTTTTTTTAACAACTTGTTACTTGATGTCTATTGTCACATCCATTTTGAAGTTTACAAACTAAGTGTCCGGATGAATGAATACCGTGGCAAATGTCAGTGCTTGAGCCTTATTCCACCTTTAAACCATACTCGAGGCTAAATTTCTTGTCCTACATTTGTCCTTACTATAATAGCAAAAAAAAAAAAAAAACGTGAAGTGCTATTTAAATTTTTTATTTATTTTTTCTGAACGTGTAATTTCGCTGTAGGACGGTGCGCAGTCTTGGTGTCGACGAAGGACGTATGTTTGCTAAGTATATCACTTACTGTCGGTGAATCTGTAAAGACTACTGTAATTACGCACTGTAATTATTTGCAGTAGGTGAGCCGATTTATTAATTTTTTCACTACCAGTGGCTGTAGAACATTGAACTCTTTTCAGATCAATTCTGAATATTTGTGAACATTTTGTGAATATTTTGTGAAGGAGCGGTCATACCCATAAAAGCGTTATGTTAGGTCGCCAGTTCGAATCCGTGTCACTCTACGTTAAGTGTGTAAATGTGGTTTACTGTACTACGTTATTTATGTAGTGTATGATTTTCGCCATCTGGCTTATTTTCCTCTTTCCTTTATTAAAGGTACATCCCGCCTGCCTTATAACAGCCACGCGAAGATCGCCATACGCGCATGATACCATCGCCATGGTCAACTGAGATAGCAGCGAGGAACGCAGCTACTGTCTCAGTTGGCCTTGCTCCTAATAGGCGAACTAGCATGATCGTATTAATTGTCTCGTCACAAACTGGAATGATTGTCGTATTTTAAAATCACACTTAATATTTTTTTCGGTTTGTATCTTATAATTGTTCTTCGGCGATCTATTGGCATATATAATTTTAATTTTTACTGCGTTAGTCTTTTAGATTGTTGATCTCGTGGTAATTATTAGCAAATGATTAAAAATTAGTACTGCACACACACAGTTGAAAGGTCAAGATTATTGTACGTGCAAAGGATCATTTCATCTAATAATTATAGTTCCCAATATTCAACGGAAAATGTCGTAGGCGCCACAGTTTAAAACGGATTTTTAGCAAGGGATTGACTAACGGTAAGTAAATAGAACCTTGGGGCCGTACTTGATGTGGAGGATCGAGAAAAATGGCGCTGGGAGGAAAGTACCTTTAATATCAGAAGCCCAGTGATGGACATATTCAACCAATACACTAATCGTATGAGTATTCAAAGAATTTTTTTTTATTACTAAAACAGTTGCCTTCAGTGAAAACTTGTCACACACATACAAAATCCAAATATGTTACGTTCCGCCCAAATATGTACTGGCATTACAGTGGACATCATCACACAAATGTCTGCACGTACGTCATCCCTCTGTTTGGAACCTGCAGCGGCCAAGACTTTCTCCAGACCTTGCTGCAGGTAACATTCCGACCAAATGTTTTAGTTAGTTTAAAACTAAAATTTAAAAAGGAATATTGCTGCTTGATGGGAGATAAAAATTAAAAAATATTCTTACCATCGACCGAAGGAGGACGTTCTTCATTATACATTTTTTTTTTTACAAATGAGAACGGATCTTGTTTAGCAGCTTTCTATTCTCAGCAAGGAAGAACTTGACAACTATTGACAGCTTTACTGAATACCATGTAATTGGAACGGTGCGCGCTAAATCGAAGGGTCCTGTTGACGTTAATACAGGTCTTTCATCTCTGGTCTAACAACTTCATTGAAGGTTGAGATGACGAGGAAGGATGGGGAGGGGGGTGGGTGCAAGAATGCCTGTGGTTAAGACCCTCCGCGTGTGCACGCAAGATAAAGGAAGGTGGATGCCCCCTCATTTTCTTTCTCGTTCTCTTCCCTCTCCCTCCTCCCCTCTCCCGACTTCTCCAACACTTGATAACTTAACAACATTTTCTTTCCCTGAGGAGAAGTGCAGGTTTTTCTGACCATATCGTAGGTCCCTAAAAACACGATGCTAGGTATTCGGTGACTTTTTAAGCGCGTTGCTTCAGTTAATCCGGACTAACGAAGTGTCATGTACGGACGCTATTATAATGCGGATGAGCCAGTAGTAGTTGTTACTATACATGTTTTATTCCGTTTATGTATTACTTTAATACACAGGGATCACTTAGTTTTATTACTGCTTGATTCAGACCGTTGGTGACAATCAATGTTGGACGGGGAGTTTTTATCCGATTGAGGTGAGTATTAAAATCTAGACGAGACGTGTTTCGGTAGATTTTTTTAAAGGTTAAAGAGCAGTTTCGAACAAGTTTAGTGAGGGTATTCGTTTCCTTCGAAATTGCTCAGCAAGAATCGGAACACGAAAAAGATGATCATATGAACGCAGCTCACATTTTGTTTCGTAATCTCTTTAAATGGCATTTGGTTTTCCCACTTGACGTATTTAGTCCCAACAATTACACGTAGCAACAAAAAGTTCTTTGAAGGTGATAGCCTCCATAATCGGAGGATCCCTGCTTCAACACCCGTTTGTGCCTTCCTCTTTCAGACTTCCTTCTAGTCCAAAATTGCTACCTCTCATGTAAAGATCCACAATGCTTTAACAGTAATAAATAAATAAAAAAAAAAGAATTATAATAGAATTCTCGTAGGTTGGATCCATTTTTTTCGTCTAAACTAAAACTAAACATTATCAATGTTAAACGTTAAAAATATGAATCATCTTTCTGTCATTTTACCTGTAATAAAATCGACAAAAGAAATATTGATTAACCAACTATACTTTTGCACTTCAGTCACCATCCGATACAACATATTGTTTTCAGCATCCGCGTGGTCTGCAGTTCTGCAGTAAATAAGTGAAAACAGAATACTGAGCATGGAATAGTGTGATCATAGTTTCTTTATCTCAGTTTGACTAAACAGAAAGTACAGTCAAACCTGAGATAAAGAAACTATGATCACATTTACGAATAATGGAATTATAAGTATGAGGATCGCGTAGGGTATTAATGAGGAATTTTGTTTGCAATGAAGGGTCCTCATGTCGTCCACCATTAGGTGGTGATCGTTTTTGACTGAAATTTGTGTTAATGGCAACATGCATGTATGGTCGACGGTCATGCAAACAGTTGAGTTGTGAGAGTTTCTACATTTTTTGGCCCCTTCTTTTGCTCACGGATGAATCTGACGAAACCAGCTGATATTATCATTGTGTACTTAACACAGTTATTACAGTTATAGACCCCACTGAAAAGTTAACATGTAACAAGCCAATATCTGGAAGTTAACAAAGAGTGGTGGGTAGAATTCTGTGTTAAATTGAATTAAATTAAGTTAAATTACAGATCTCGGAGACCTGGAAGAGAGACAGACATATGTATATTGAACCAATATATTTATTAAGACTTTCCCACCTTCATAACTCCGCAAACTTATTCGTCCCTCAACAATGCTGCTACAACGCACCAATATAATAACTTTAGTTATTACTCCTACATGTCGCATAATGTTAGGGAATGTCGCATGTCACGGAATGTTGCGTAAATGTCGGAGTAACAACATATCATTAACGAAAAAAAAATAGCATTGGTAAAAATTACATGCATTTCCCCCAAATATATTTCAAATGCAATAAAATTGCACTCTCAAATACCTATCCTTCTACGAATCGTTACCAAGGGCGGTCATAGCAGAAAATTAGTAGCAAAAAAACAAAATTTTGTGCTAGGAAAAACAATACACACGAAAGTTAATCTCGAAAAAAAAAGTAATTGCTCATAAAATCGTTAAGTTTCACACCAGTCAGATTTTTGTTAAGTGGGTCAGCAGGCATCTCAGCAGTCGGGCTAAAAGCTGTACATTGTTATTTACCACTTCATCACAAACTGAGTTAATCTTCTGTAGATAAAGATGGCAGTGTACACTACCAACATTTACTACTTAATCAACACCAAATTTATTATCAATTTTGGAATTAAATCGCATAAGTCAGAAGGACTTAACTCAGCAACCAAACCATGGAAGGATGTACGCTTTAACTCGTCAAAGTGCAGTCACTTCAGTAAGCCACTAAAGATTGAGTTTTGCCAGACCGCACCAAAGGCAAATTCCAGGATGAATGAGGAATGCTGATACTCCTTTACTAGCGACTGCTAAATCCCATGAAGCATCTTAATAAGTTTGTGAGACCCAATTTTCTTTGCATCTTAACGTAATTTACGATTTTGTGTATACCTTTAAGCAAAAATTTGTAGGGTTAGGGAGGAGAATTTGTAACTCTAAAACGTCCCTATTGAAACACGTTAGATTCGTCCCTATTAGTTCAGTCCGAGTTTTCAGAGGGCGCCACGTGTTCCATCTGGTAATTTACTCATTTTTTCCCCCAAATCTAAGGTAAACTAAATTACGACAAAGCTAGACTAAATAATAATTAAATACAAGCTAGTTTCGCTTAGTTTAGTTAAATTTTAGGCTAAAAACTGAGTAGAAATTTCCCACATAAAACTCGTGGCACCTTCTATAAACTCAGACGGAACTAATTGGAATGGGTCTATGACTTTTCATTTTGGGTCTCAGTCACAAATTCTCCTCCCCAACCCTATAAATTCTTGCTTTAAGGTAACGCCAAATACATTTTAAAACCGTCAAATGTGGAACTCTTGGACTACTTACTGATCATCAAGCAAGCTGAACAACATATAAAGAATATCAGCCACGTTTTTGTACGCCTAAAAACATGAGTCATCCTAACGTCCCAAATAAGTTATTTTGTTAACATGTTCTGAGTCCTTACACTCATCGAAGATTTTTTTATGTAGCAGAAACAGTCTTCACAAAGTTAGCATCTGATAAAACAAAATATTTCAACTTTTTCTTAATGTATTAAAATCAGGTAAAATAATATAATTCTCAATGTATGTTATTTTGTAGCCTATGTATTTTTGCCCACGCCACCTCTACAATTTCAAGATGTCCTCGCAAACTGACAAGCTTATAATCTACGAATAAACATAGAAAGAGACTTGATTCACTCGATCATTGAATGAAAATGCAAGATCGTGTATTGATTTAACCAGATCTACAAAGTGCAGAATGTCGTCGTCAAAACACTCGTACCAATTCTGACCCGCTCTAGCTCACTCAGCCCAAAGAGTTTCTCTAAAGTTTAATCGTTAGATGGCTATAGTCCGACAATGTTGCTGTTTTCCTCACAATCGTTTGAAAAGATCGTTCAATCAAAGGGTTAATTTGAGGTAAGAAAGGAGTGGAGTAAAACTGCTTTATACCTTGCGACACTACGTAAGTTTTAAAATAGTATGATTTCCATACAACTTCATTATCAGTATGAATAGTAACCAATTTATGTTAAGTTTCATTTTGTTGTTGTGACACAAAAGTTTGTAGAGCACCCAAAACATTGAATTTCTGCTCAACGATAAAGGGAAATATGCGTTGAGAAAAATCGTCGATAAGAAGAAATACCTATCCTGTGTTCCCGAAAGTAGATTCTAGACTCGAGGCTGTGAGGTCCGTGTGCAAGATCTGCATAATACGTGAAGAGCGTATAGCGTGAGTCTTGGATTAGGCGTCAACCTTTACAGCTTACATATATTGAACATGGTTCGAACGGCGGAGTTTCCAGAAGTAGATTCTCAAATCGGACCTGTGAGGTCTGTGTGCAAAATTTGCATAATATGTGAAGAACGTATAGAGCGATTTTTGGATTAGGCGTCGACCTTTACTGCTTCCACACATTGAACATGGTTTGGACAGCGGAGTTTCCAAAAGTAGATTCTCGAATCGCGCCTGTGATATCTGTGTGTAAATTCTAAATAATATGTGAACAGCGTAGCGTGTAGGAGTGATTTTTGGATTAGCAATTGATCGTTATAGCTTACACACGTTGAATATGGTTTGGATGGTGGAATTCCAAATTTGATTCCCCGTAATACTGATTCTTTCCAGATCTTTCGTATCACAACTTGAAGGTGGTGTCCTAATCTTCGGTGCCATAATCCTCATGGAGGAGAGGGGATTGAGGTGTAATGGCGCCTAAACAGTTAGGTCGTAATTGCTAACCTCACTCACAGTATGGTCTCCATTGCACCACACATTACAGAGATGTTAACCAAACCCCAAATCTAGATTTTATCTTATATCATTCAGTACCTCCTGCATAACTGAAAAACCCTGGACAGGACAACAGAAAATCATTACATAATTGACAAGCTATGTCATACGGAAGGTGGAAATGGCGACAATACCATCAAAATACTGACATTCAACAAGAACATGATGGACCGTGAACATGCAGGAGGATCGTTGGGCAAATCCTCATGTCTGTTTTGAGCTAGGTTTGGTAGGAAAGAACTTTTCTTTTATCAACATTCGCATTACAAGTACGGATTGTATCAAATTCGTTGCTAGCCTCTGGCCAAGTGGCGATTGGTTCTCACTAACTAGAAAGATATCACCATCTATTCAATATACGTCGTTGCAGAGTAATGGGCCATTGGCTAAAAGGGGTTCATATACTTAATGAGTTTGAACTGTTGGCTGCCTTGCAAGATCATAGTACTTTCCTATCTAGGGGTAGAGTTGAAGTTTGTCGTGCATCTGAAGAAAATAATACATTTTCCAGACGTATTGTAACATTGGTTGCATCGTTCTTATAAAACCTAGTTTAGTCTGGTGTTATGGCCTTCGGTCTAGACACACACGTCAAACACATTCAGTACTTAGTTTAGTGGCAGCAATGCTGGCACGCTTTGAGGCTAGATATATCTTTAGAATTGTGAAGACAATAGTCTCTGCGGGTCATGTGACTAGTAGCACCACTACCAAGGGCAAGGTAATCTTCGACTGCTAGAAAGGGTTGGTTAGATGCTTTCACGCTCAACACCATCTGCAGTTTACGTTAAAAATGTGTATCCTCTTGAGTACATAGCAAAATAACCATTTCCATCAGTAACAAATCATACAAATTGTCACAATGTGAGCTATTATTTAAGATGAAAAGAAATTAACTTTAGGTGAAATAGATCAGTTTGAGGATTGCTCCCTGACATCATTCCAAGAAGGCGACCTGACACACCAGCAGCTCTGACTGTCTCAGGTTTTTTACATGTTTTACCTTTTAAAATCGTGAGCAAGGCAAGGCATGCAATTAATGCTGAAAATTAATACTTTTGAGTGTATGATATTGTGGGTTCATTGCTTTATCAGGAAGCAAACCTCAAACTGATGTTTTTTTTAAGGTTTGTACTTGTCTTGCAGCACTGTTCGATTGATGACTAGGTTTACGTTTATCAGTTTAGGAAGACCTTTCCTCTTTGAATCTAACATAGTATTTTGGGTCTATTGGAGTTAGACATCTGTTTAGCTCGACATATGGATTCATCATGGTTGAATCTACGGGACTTATGAATAACGATGGTCTTTATTTCTTGGTTACTTCGAACGACGTGGACGCCTAGAACTGTTTGGGATGTTTCCTGTTTTGTATTGTGAAGAGTTGCACTAAGTCATACGTACAATTTAAGTTTTGCAGCGAAGGCAAAAAAGTAACGTCTTTTCCTGTTCAGTCAGATGTTGCTAACACAGTCCAAGGTGCG
>JAHWFP010218594.1:2716-22396 GCA_023313725.1 Lithobius niger
CCACATTCTTAAGGCGACTTGCCTGATTCTTACAGGGGTAATACTCTATAATTATTGAGCTTCCCCACATATCGAACAAAGTTATGCGAAGTGCTAACCACATTCTTAGGAGACTTGCATCCCTTGTCGTATAAAACGCTTCAAAAATAAAAAAAAATAAACTATAGTGATATTATTTCTGAAAATAAATTATACAACTCTGCTACTCAAATTTGTAACAAACGTTCAAGTATTACGTCATCAAGAGGAGGGGGTAGGAGCGTTCACATACTGGTGACGATTGATGACGTTGGGGGGGGGGGGTGCCAGTTGTTGACGGTAGCAGCGCTACCCCAGTAAAACAAAATTTTAAAGGATGGAAACCCGCAAAAAAAGTCCTCAGAAAACCGTGGAGAAATTTTTTGATGACGGAATACTTGAACGTTCGCAGACACACATTTTTAAAGTTTAACAATTACAATTTTTTAAAAGTTACTGTGAGCAAAAAAAATACGAATAAGGCCTCCGGACACGAAAAACACTAGCTTGCTGCCTCTGTTAACAAGGATGAACAAAATTGGAGTAAAACAGCCAGAATACTACATCCTAATTGTACAATTGTCCCCTATACCTGTTAAAAGGATCAACGCCTGGTTAACTTACTTAAGTGTTTGATTAATGTTAAAAGTCTAAACTAAGCATATCGTTCGATTAGCTCACTCTGTTGGCATCAATCCATGCTTCGATATCCAGAGCATCACATAATCTATTTACTGATTATTTCGACGCAAGCTAATTTCAAATAAAAACTCTGGCGTCCTCTAGGTGATACCGACTGAATAGTAATTTTATCCCTAAGGCATGGAGTGATCAGAATATTACAAGTAAAATCTCTGGCGTCCTCTATGTGAGACTGGTTGAGTAGTAATTTTATTCCTAGGGCATGAAGTGATCAGAATATTACAAGTAAAATCTCTGGCGTCCTCTAGGTAAGACTGGTCGAGTAGTAATTTTATCTCTAGGGCATGGAGTGATCAGAATATTACAAGTAAAACCTCTGGCGTCCTCTGATGAGACTTGCTGAATAGTAATTTTATTCCTAGGGCATGGAGTGATCAGAATATTACAAGTAAAATCTCTGGCGCCCTCTAGGTGAGACTGGTTGAGTAGTAATTTTATCCGTAGGGCATGGAGTAATCAGAATATTACTTGAAAGATAATAATATGGCACGGCTCTCTGCCATTAGGTGTGTATCACGTGACTGGGCTAGTCCAATCAGACAGCCAAACACACGCGCTGTTCTCGTTCGTCAATGGCTAACTAACGGTGACGTCATCGTAGAGAGCCGTGCATCTTGTTATAAATTTATCCAATCTTTACTAGGGTCAACAGTTAGGCCTCTGATTTCCACAGGGCTAGATAAACAGGGTTTCATACTTACTTATATAACGTTAACAGGCCCATTTGGCTCTCCAGTCTATAATTTGACTGTGTCATTTTTTTTATTAGCTGGTTATGCTTTCATATCTTAATTGGAGTTTCAATTATGTCATGCCCATCGCACAGTACCGTTCAAGCATTCCCAGCACCACAGAAACAAATTGCTGGTAATCTCAGCTTACTGTCATTCGGTAGATTAATATCCATTATTATCCTTCAAGTAGCCGGACTCTAGCTCCAAGTGTCTCTGAATGTCCCCTACTCCCTACCCAGCCAGGTCTCCTGGGGTCAGTAATGCAAAGATCGAACGTACTCCAGGAATTAGGTTCTAATGCTAAATCCACCTTGATGCTTGGTTGCTAGGGGAAGGAGGAGCCGGTTGCTATGGATCATCTATTGCCTTTTCAAACGCTACCAACCACGTGATTAAACGTCAGTGGCCTGTTAAAATTACCCTGACTCCTCTACTCCATCCTCTTCCGCTAAACCGTACTTCTGGCTAAGTTCCCACAGAGCAGAATCGCATTTTTTCATTGTGTTGTGACGTCATGCTTGACCAGTTATGACGATATAGATTTAGGATGATGTGAAACATCTGGGGTTTGTGTACCACTCTCCCACTAAATAGCTCCATGAAGTTCTTAAACTGTTTTTGAAATTAAATGATGGCAAGTAAGGACGCTAAACTGCACTGCCACATCTATAAAATTCTTTGGGGCGGGGGTTGGCGGAAGAGTACACCATATGGCCACTGCGAAGCAACCGATCCAGGTTTAGCTGATCCGATCCGGTGATCGAAGAGGAAACGATAGCCCACCAATCTGCGATACTTGTCTGATGCACTACCACTATGTAAAGAAAAGGTTTGCTGGATAGGTCGAATACTCGACTTAATACTCGACTGAACTCGACGATATCTTGGTTTTTAAAGGTACTAATTACTCGCTATTGTAAGAATGGGGTGCGCGGATTGAGTGAGCAAAGATAGCGCAATCATACTCTTTTTGATATACGAGCACTCAAAAATATAGGCAATGTGACGAATGATCCATGAGCTCGAATTAGCTTTTGCCGATTTTGCAATGCTTTGGTCGTCAACTATAAACCATGTGAAGGATAGATCGACGCCATAGGAGTGAGCAAGTATAATCGTTAGTTTACGCTGTGGATTGCGACTATAACCTGATTTCTAGAAGTGGGGGGGGGGGGGGCGGGGGGGAGGTCTACTGTTCACAGAGCGGTTCTCAGTTTTTTTTTTGTAATGATAGACTGTGACGTACGCACTAAAGTTAAAAGCTACCCCCCTCCTCATCCTCCTTCCCTTGCTAAACAGTAAAACCAACGAATCCGTGTTTATATGTAATCACCATGTTAAGTGGTTCGGGAGGAAGCCGGACACAGCTTCCTTTCTACAGCTGGACACGATGGTAGACATTTCCACCGAAATTTAATGGTTTTATTTCCCCTGGGGGCGAGGGACAATTTGAATAAACGGAAATTGGTCTAAGTTTTTTTGTCATCATTGTGTGGTGGGTGGGTTGAGTGGAGGGGGGGGGGGGGGGTGTAAGAGGATTGCTCTACTTTTACGCCGCTCCCCTGTCCTTCGTACATATGTAACGATTTTTCAATTTTTCAATGGATTACGTGTCGTAAAACGATCAATACTGTTTGTGATTTCGATGGAAATCCGTGGCTTCAAATTTCTTTTTGGGAGAGAGATGGTGTTTTTTTCTTATAAAGAGAAAAAAATAGAAAACCACTGTTTTTTTTTTATTTGAACACTTCTAAAATTGCGTCATTCAACGAAAATAAAATTACGGATTAAAAAAAAAACCTTTGCCGAAAATGAAAAGAAAATATCAGTCTGAATTTATTCCTGGTTTTTAAACATATTTTTAGCGTTGAAAACTTCTTCTTCAGGCGATTATGCTAAACTGGAAACTAATCTCAGATTAACGACAGAATGAGCACTCTGTATTTATAAAGTATTCAAGCTATATCTGCAAGGTACACCAAATACAAATAAATTGTAATCCCTTCGGACTAGGAATTCACATGCATAACAGACTATGTGTACTAGAGTCTGGTAGCTGCGGAACCGACTACGCAAACATGCTAGGAATAGATGTGTTAATTCATCTAATTCAGTTAGGGATTTGACTTGTGATTTCGTGATCACTCCGTGTATTATAGGAACAATTTACTTCAATATGAGAGGTACTACATTCTTGTTCAAAAGAGAATGTTTTCCTTATATGGCATTTCACTGTTCTAAAAGAAATAAATTTATTATTGGTTACTCGCTTGTGTACGCTCCATCATTCGTTTACAAGTTAAAGATGGTTCACTTTGTAACGTACGATGGTACGGATAGAAGCGAGCAATCCATAACATATTTATTTGTATTAGAACAGTTAAATGCCCATATAAGGAAAACATTCTTTCTTGAACAGTAGTAGCCACTACTACCGCTAGGCCCCCGCATAGTCTTGGAAGACGTATGATGCGCGTTCACTTTCTTATCTATGATACTGCCAAGGGTTCGATAAGCTTAGGAGGGTGTAAAGATGCGCCTGCTAAGCACATCAGTACCTTCCTAAAGCATCGAACAGAACAAACCAAACGCACCACTGTTGGTGACAGTTCAGCTCATTTCCTATTATAGCCGTGTTGATTTGGCTTGCTTACGTCAACCATCGTCAGTGATTAGTCTGTTTCCGGCAATCGCGCATGCTCAAAAGTTCCACCACTGTCAATCACCTACAACCACCTCCCCGCGAATGTTTGCAATTTGACATTGCTCGCGCCTGGTCACATCCATTAGCCTAGCAGAGACCAATCAATTAGCCACGTTTGGTCACGTTAAAGGTATGACGTAACGAGTGCTCTGTTAGAGCCAATCGGTCTCTAACAGTGGTGCTCTGTTCGGTCGTTTAGGAAGGTACTGATTGGCACGGTGTTCGGCATTGCCGAATCCACCACTGATATAGATCAGTGGTAAGCAATAGAAGTGATGGAAGTGACGTCACCAAGGCAGCTGTTGCGTAAAAATATGGCTTTCGAAGTCAACATATCTAATGATCTGCTCAGGGAAACTCCACCCTAAAACCAAGAATAACAGTGTTTCGTGAACTCTGTACCAGCTTACGATTGAAGTCAACAATGCAGTAACCACACATAACAACTTATGACGCCTGATACATTGAAGGCACCCGTTTACCATTTCGATAGCGTTGCCCGCATTCTAAACACAGCATCCACGTTCCAGATTCTCCGCCATCCAATAGGCTGATGTGGGTCACGTGATCTCGTTCGAGTTACGAAAATCGCGGCGCTGCTGCGAATAGTGTTGTTCCATTATTAATTTACGTTTATATATATTTCGCGTAGGAGCAGACTTAGTGATTATGATGAGGGATCATGATTAAACAAACGAAGCTTCAACAGTCAGCAAGAGGGCGAGCGGGCTCATTCTTGCCGCGTCCTCCTGCGAGCTCACATGTTCCGTTTGGGGTGGTCTCCGACGCCCCGCTGTGTTTGTGGGCTTGAGGATGAATCTGTCGAACACTTTCTTTTCACTTGTGCACGGTGGGAGGGGTTGCGCCGAATCCCGCTCCGTTCCGCCCGGGGTGATTTTAGGAAAGTGTTGTCATTGCTGGATGAAGGTCAGGAGGAAGGGGGAGCTGCTCTCCGGAGCCAGGTCAGTGCAGTTTTGTCCTTCTGTAGAGCTACAAGGAGGTTCACTGAGGTTCAGTGAGATGTAGATCCCAGGGGGCACCTTGGTCTCGGGCTATCTCGGGATACTGTATGGGCTCTGTTCTTCTGGTTTTGTTCTTCTGGTTTTCTGGTGTTATAATAAGTTAGCCATAAGTTAGATGGGATGTATGGTCACGGACCTTTAGATTCCTGTAATAAATGATTTGAGATTTGAGAAAAAGGGCGAGCGGCCGACAATGAGAACCGATGTCCGCTGCAACAATTAGAAACAAACAGAATATTGCTATTGACTAAGAGGCAATGCAGTTTCGGGGGAAAAAAACTTTTAAATTCATTAACCAACTAAACATTCCCACAATTTAAAAACTCACTGGAGAGTGAGAGGGGTTAGGTAAGTTTAGTACGAACTTCATCAGTATTCGTATTCGTGTAATTCGGCTAACTATTACAGCCGAGTTAAAAAGTTTCAAAGTTGGTTGAGTTGGTTGGTTGGTTTTCGGGCCTGGTATCAATGGGCAATTCAGAACTACACTGAAATAGTTATTTACTCCCTTAAGAAAACAAAACACCAGGGATTGAAAGGAGGGGGAGCAGGCGTGGGGGGAGGCATTCAAATCACACAATGGAAGAATACACGGGGAGGGGTGCAGCAACTGGTGGGTATCTGACCACAATGGGGAAAGTGGGGGGGGGATGGCACCAAGATAGGGGAGGGTTCAGCGGCTGTTTCATTTCATGCTCCCCAGTAAAGTTTTTGCTCACGCATGCGGGAAACACCAGGGGTTCCAAAGAGAAGGCACAGGGATGGGGGAGGGGGTATTCAGACAACACAATGCAAGGAATGTGGGGGGAAGGGGCAGGGGGACCGGACAGGCAGCCGGGAGGAAAATCTGCCCACACAACGGGAGATGTGGGGGTGGGAGCAGGGGAGTTTAATTTTTTTGGGGGGTGGGGGGGGAGAGAGGAGGCATCGGCAGCTCCTTTTTAATTCATGCTGACAAGTAAAGTATTACGTTCGCGCATGCGGGAACAGCTAGTACAGCTAGGGATACAGCTAGTTTTCTTTATATTGCTCGAAGATTCTACGGTGCTGCGTCTAGGAGTTGGAAAGATAAAAATGCGTCTTTAAGCAGTCTTCACTAATAAGTACTGCCATTAAGGCAATAGGTTGAATTACATATACTAATTTCACGATCGAACACCGTATTAGTAACTGTCGTATTTTATTTGCATGCCAAATTGTTTACAAATGGTAGGCAGCAGCAAAAACGATTCCCATGCAATTCAAAGGTTTCTAGGCGCGTTGCAACGCGTCAATGTAAGCACCCTCGTAGGGCCTAACGAAACCGAAAGTGAAAGCGTTTCAGTAGCAAACTCAAGTCTTCTTCTTCCGCCGTTAGATGGCGGGACCAGTCCATAGTGGCGTAACTAGGGTTTTGTACTGAGGGGACAACACTAGCAATGACCGAATGGTGTGTGTGTGGTGGAAAAAACGAAGAACAGCGCCCAAAGTTCTGCCCCGGTCGCCGACGTATTTAGTTCCTATTTTCCGGTATTTTATTTATGGCCTTGTAAAGTGACGTTGGCGACGTTTTTAGAAAATCAGTTTAGCTGACTGCAATCTAGACACACGCTAGTGTGTCGCGCCAAGTTAGGCAACAATCATCACAACAAACATCACATCAGTTCAATTGTCGAGGTTGTAAACCATTGTAGCGCGACGCCATTGCGTCAGTGTCTTATATCTTGAAGCATAGTTGGGCACATTGCAGGTACTTGGAGAAAAATACTAAAGCGTTACAAAAGCTTAAATTGTGTTGAAATCGAGAGCAATGACCCACCTGACAAAAATTAACTCGTGAAGGAATGCCAGCTAAGCTGCTTTCAGCAAAATCTGACCCTCAATAACGTTGTAAATGTGTTACTAGCTACCGAAAGTAGCAATGTTCTAGTTTTCATTTAACCTTCGAACTATTAAGCGGTGCCAATAACTTGGCGAATGTTTTGGTGTGTTGATATCACTCCTTTGAAGGGCTGAACCATTCGGAACTTGGCGGCCCCTTTTACCAGTTTTGGTTTTTGATATGATATAGCTTACGTATAACAAAAATTAGTAAAGTAAATCTCTCAGTTTTTCATGACTAAATACTTTTTTTAATCACACCCGATGATTTATTCGAAATGTTGGTAATTTAAAGCAAAATGTGGAATTTGTCATTGTCTACTGTTTATCTTTACTGATTCTTCGTTGTGTCAGGACGTCTGATCTTGATCGTTAAATTAAAGAGGCATCCCAACCCTGCAAAAAAAAAAAAAAACCACTGGTCTATTACAATCCTTATCTTTGTGAATAGTTGTGAACACGAAAAGAACCGAGCTGATTAAAATTAAATTGACCTACCAATTAATGAACCGTCTTATTCCTCCATTTGTTACTTTGTTAATTTTAGTGTCTTAAGGGACTTAAATTAGCTAAGCCGAAAGTTACGTCACCGACATCGAAATACTCGGCCGTGTAGTGGTAAATAATTGTACCCAAATGTTGTTGTTCAAGTTTTATCTTAAATTTGAATTAAATTCCGTCAGATATACATCCAAAAAGTGAATTTTTCCCCGAATAGGCTTTAAAAAACCGACAGAGAGGGGAGGGGGCGAATCGCCCCTGTGCCCCCCCCCCCCCCCCTCTAGTTACGCCACTACCGGTCCAGCCTTAGCACCAAGCGCTGCGCAGCACACGGAAAATAATACGCACAGGAAGCCGAACATTTCGGTAAGTCCTGATAGTGATAATCGGAGAGTTATGAATATCGTAGCAATACACTCAATGACCCAAAGAATCTAATTTTAACCATTTTTGCAGCAACAATTCGGCCCTCATTCGTTAAATTAGCAGACATGTTCACTGACTAATTTTCAAAAAACAAATGCTTGTGTACGATGCGTTGTTTGCTGCCTCTTGAACTGCCCTTTTTCGAAATTATTACTGAGACGAGAACAATTGGGGCCGCCGGTTTAAGCAAGCCCTACTACGTCCGGGGAAATCCAAGATGGTGGCGACGTGTGCTCACGGCGACTGCTCGCGTTATTGGATGCGCTAGTCACGTGGCTCGACGTCACTTCCGCTGCTGTCGGCAGTAGCTCTCGTGGCGAATTTGAGAAACTAGAGTATTCTGGCCTCATGTTGGGTCGCGGTGCTTGCGCGGTAAGTATAGCGAGTGAGTTATCCCGTAACGAAGTGTATTTATTAATTCAAGGTTTAAGCTTGTTGTCCCCAAATTTAATCTTAAAGGGATATACCCCCAGTGCTATTTTTCTCGATCCTCCACATCAAGTACGGCACCAAAGGTCAATTTCCTTACCGTTAGTCTTTCCCTACCTAAAAATCCTTTTTAAAATGTGGCACCTAGGAGATTTTCTGTTGAATATAACGGAACTTTATTTACGAACGACCCGTAACTATGTGATGCTTTGCACGCTTACAATAACCATGACGTTTCATCTCTGTGTGTTCTTGTACTAATTTGCTAATAATTACCATGAGATCAAAAAATCTAAAAGCGTAACGCGGTAAAAATTAAAATTAATTATTCCAATAGATCGCCGAAGCAAAATTATAAGACAGTAGCCTAGAAAATTATAAATCGTGATGTTAAAATACGAGAATCATGCCGGTTTGTGACGATAATATTAATGCGTTCATGCTGGTTCGTCTATTAGGCGCAATGCCAAATGAGACAGTAGCTACGTTCTTCGCTGCGAAGAACACAGCTACTATCTCAGATGACCTTGTTGTTCGTATAAACGCGGAAGGCGACCAGCGCGAACTGTTAGAAGGCAGGCGGAATGTCATAAGGCAGGCCGGGTGTCCCTTTAACTGTAGGAAATTCTTCTTCGCTGCAAGAGCCGCCCCAGTTTGGAATTCCTTGACTGGTAGCACTACCCCGGCCTTATCACTTGACACGTTAAAGAAATCGTCTTTGTGGGGTTTGAGGGTTTTAAATAGTGATCAAGACAACAATAAATTTGCCGAAAATTCGCATTATATGAACTTGTGGCCTTTTCATTTGCCTGTCAGGAGGCTTCTTTTTTTTTTTTTTACCAATTCACAAAAGCTCAGTCTGGGATGACCTCTCCCTAACGAAGCAGAGAAGAAGTGAATTGTGGAGCGGAGGGGGTGGCTATTTATGTGGGACGGCCCTGGTGGAAAAAAAATTTGCGATTCCAAATTTGTGAAGGATTGGTACATATTCCGAAAACTGTTTATTATTAGGCATCAAATGATTGTGGGCTGGTGGTCGTTGTGTTAGGGTGCAAAGGGTTTCTAAATTAAGACGTGCATGAAAATTATATTCTTGAAAAACGACTTGCGTATTTTTGAGATTTGGGGTGTGCCCTGCCTTTATCTGGTGTTAAACAAGCGAGTTGGTTTTATCTAAGTTGTATTTAAGGTTGGAATTGTGCGATGAAATCCTTTTATTTAGTTCCTGTTTCGTGGTTCCTACATAGCTAGCTGCGTGCATGTTGGTTCGCCACACGGGATTTGACAGATGACATTTTTGTTTGTTTAGTTTTATCTTTTTGCTCGCCTGTAATCTTCGGCATAGATAGTTTTTTATATTTTATTTCGTGCTGCAGTGGAGACGAGAGTAAGGCCCGTATTCCGAACGCTGACTCAGTACTTGGCCCCAAGTACGACTTCACTGAGCATGGATTGAAGTCAAGTATGGATTTCATATTCCCAACGACGACTCGTACTTGACTTGAGTAAGCCTTCTCGAGTCATGCTCAGCCGAACACGAGTTACAGAATACCATTCCTATTGTTCGCGCAGCGTAACTTGAGTCCTGCAGCTATGTTATGAGCGGCTACATCTTCCTGGAGGGAGCGGCTTTCATCGACGGCCGCCATTGTTTTTGTAACCATCTAGGATATCAACAAGGTGCTCTGCTATCGAAAACATACAATCGATTATCTGTATTCGTTCTGGGTTGAATTCAAGATAGGCCGCAGACACTATGAGATTCTCAGAACCTTCCTTTAAGCTTCCGTAGGAAGACATATAACATGCATATTCTCGACGAAATACGGTGGATAACTCCATGTAAACACGCATACAAGTTGAAAATCAAGAACAGTAAACCAGTGTGAGGCATTGGTGTTAATGCTATTGGTTTTATGAAAATAATAACGGGAGAGGAAGGATGGAACAGCCATACCGAAAGTGAAAGTGTTACCACCCTCTGGTGACGAAAAACGACACTATGCACACCGCCAAAATCCGCTTGCTATGCGTGCTTACTTTGCCTACTCATCCATATACATAATTCTTGTAATTAAATGTAAAGGCCTTTTGCACTGAACTGAAAGTTGAAATATTACGTCTTAGGCTAGAAAATAATAATTTGATCTGCATTAATGTATTAGGCCTGTGGATTTGACCTATAGAGTGTCTTTAGAGTATCACAGATTGTTTTTATTCAACACTTTACTTTTTTTCCTTACAAAACCTATGTGCAAAACTCTATGATAAATATACCGGTACACTCACAGGTATTCCTTTTAACTAAAATAAGTTCGTCATATGTATGTCAAAAGTGGCCTAAACTAAAACACTTAAGAATTTAACAATAACGAAATTATGTGATTGGTGCCCGACTCCATGTTAGCTTCCCTGTATGACCCAGTTCAGCAACATTGGTTCTAACGCATGAAAATATTGCAGACGCGTTTAAAAGAAAATTTTTCCGTCGTAGCGGTCTGTCACAATCTCTTAAACCTACGAAAATTTTACGAACGCTATCGCATGGGATGCACGAAAATAGTGAAAGCCTTTCTTGTCCTTTATGAAGAAGAAACACGAAAAAGAATTAACAGCAAGCAATATAACACAAATACAGCTCACATTAAGCCAATGCTGGTAAACAACAATATTATGAGCGCAAACGTTAGAATATTGCGCTATTTATTAGAAGTCTTTTAAAATCTAACTAAAGAAATGTGGACCACTAAAAAATACTTGCGGAACTAAACACCAAAGTTAGGTGTTGGGTGATGACAACTTAAAAAGATGTCTATCATTTATATCATATTTTGTATTTGCGTTTTAATTATTGGCCTGTTATGTTAATACAGATTTCCTTTCTATGCATGCGTTGCCATCTACTCATATTGCTAAAAACATGGCAAATACGAATTTATTCACTATGAGTTTGCTATCAGTGTATACCT
Organism: Lithobius niger; assembly: GCA_023313725.1. Classification (NCBI taxonomy): domain Eukaryota; kingdom Metazoa; phylum Arthropoda; class Chilopoda; order Lithobiomorpha; family Lithobiidae; genus Lithobius; species Lithobius niger. The sequence goes on from JAHWFP010218594.1 coordinate 14,082, forward strand.
TAACGCACACATTTAAACACTACTATGCTTTCTGCATTCCAACCAAAAGGGGATGTAGCTATTGTTCTCTACCTAGTGACGAAATGCCCACCATACGGTAAACCTAGTAATCGTCATCGCAATTGCCCCGCCATGCGTAGGGCTGCCAAAATGCACAACGGTTTAGCAGAGAAGCCGCATCTTGCTTAACGGGTGACTTGAGCATACCTCGTACCTTTCTCGAGATTCCGTGCTTGAAACTTGACTTTGAGCACCGGTTGAAGTCTGAGTTTTCGTTCAAGATACCATTCTTAAGTCCTGGTTTAAGTTACTCAGGATTGGAGTCAGTGCTCGAGTTAAGCAAGGTTACAGAATACCATCGCGTACTTAAGCACCTTCTCGAGTTCAAGACGAGTATTAAGTCAGCGTTCGGAATACGGGCCTAACTTTGGGGAGCTAGCAATTTCCTAAGGTTTTCTGTGGCATAGGGGAAGTATGGAAGACATCTAAAGTTGGATGGCTTTGAGTTTTGGTGGGTTAAGTTTGAGAAAACCACGGTGATCGATTAGTTTTTCCAGCCAATGGAGAGGAAACCCGGGTGGCAGATCATTTTGAAGCTAAGGGGTGGTCATGGAGGAATTGAAAATGTGACCCCCCCTCTCCCAAAATTTTGGAAAAAAAACCCCTACCCAGGGTCTAAAAATGTACTGACCCTTCCCCTTCCCCTCTCCCCGCAAAAAGCAAGCTTCTCTTAGGTTTTTTCACGTTAAGTGTCGATGACTACCTTCAGATTAATTTTTAAAAATAGCATTACACATCTACAGGTTCCCAATCGTGTGGAAAATGGGCAGTGACTTATGAGTAAGTTTGAATTTAAACATTCTTGAAGTGTTTTTTTTATTAAACCCCCTTCGGACCGAGATTCATAATTTATGACGGCAGAAGAACTTTTGGCGTACGGGATTCATATTGGCACTACAAACAGGGCCGGCTCAAGACAATTTGGGGCCGTACGCGGATTCAGTAACTGGGACCCCCAGGGTCGTAAGTGTAGCATTAAAAGCATTTTCCGCCCGATCTTTCCATTCGCGTTCGATTCGAATCATTAAAGAATCAATTTTCATACGTCCCGAGCCTTTTTATTACCAAATCTAATGTGAAACCCAAAAGAGTACATAAACGAGCAAAAATGACAAATTATAGCCATGAAACTAAAAAAAAAAAAAAACAACAAAAAACAATCGTATAACAGCAAATAAAAACCACGTAAAAAACAGAAAACATACTTTCCAAAGGGAAAAAAAAAGAATTATCCAGTTCACAGTTTTGCGTTCTCATTTCCTATCAGACTGCCACCTGCCGACAAAAATGGCAGCTGCAAGTACCAATAGTTTCGGTTTCGGGTTATACAACGCTTCGACTAATCGACCCACATCTCCTGCCCGAAGTTTTCAAGCACTAGCACACATTCTCATCCCGTTTTTCTCTTTACTTTGACGCAGTGTTAATGATTTTCAATCCATAATTTGCTTTCTCGCTACAGTCAGACGAGTGCTCCCCCTCCCGCGCGGGGCCCCTTTAATCCGGGGGCCCCACGCGGCCGCGTTGCTCGCGTGCCCCTTGAGCCGGCCCTGACTACAAAGGTAGTTCGAATCAGCATGTCCATGCCCTTCCCCAAATCAATATAAATGTGCAACATCAAAACTAGCGCATGGTTCAAAAATATTGTTAGAAAGTGGTTTTAAATAACTATTCACCGAACGAAACTAAAAATAACGTCAAAATCTTTATAAAAAAAATACATGGTGGTGGTGGTGGGGGGGGGGGGAGGCAGAAGCCGTGGCAGTTTTACTGACTGCTGATAATGTCGTTTGTTAGGTTCAAGTGACTTCCTCCAGTTTGATCAGTGTTTTTTTTTTTTGCGAGTCCACCTTGACGTGCCTAAAATTTGATGTACTCCCCCTCCCCATCGAGAGTGTCCAAAAATTCCACACCCCACAATTTCCTTCCTCCCCTCTCCCATATGTAGATAAATAATGAATAGAGCAGCGTCGTGTGACGTCATTTTAGCTACGAGATACAATTTGGTGGGCATAGCTACAAGGTGCACTAGATTAAAATGTAAGGGTAAAAACGGCACTTCTAGTCAAGACAGTGCTTTGAGAGCGGGTTTCTTAGGCTTAAAAGAATGCTGTTTTCTCCAACAACAAAAATCAAGCGTTATGGGCTTAAGAGATTCAGTCTAACAGCATTGGTTTCAATAAGACGACCTTCCTTTTTCCCACCAGTGCACCTTGCAGCTAACCCAGTAACTGGCTCCACCATAGAGTTATACACAATAATGCTACGTCGTGTCACTGCCCTATAGTATCTAAGAAAGAAAGCCGAGTACATGGTTCTGTACATCAGGTATAACGATTGTGCTGGTAATCTACTTACTAAGTATACATATTTTTTTCGGCAAGAAATGAAGATAATGCAGGGCTGAAGCGGAGGTACCAATACTTTTTATTCCTACGAAAACCTCTTTATATTCTCCTGACAGAACCAAAAATTGAAATACACAAGTTATTACGACCGATATTTTCTGTTTAAGAAGTTTATTGTCATTTTCTTCTTTAATCGATAGTTGTGTAGATACTAAATCGTAAAGAGAGCGTTCGCAATAAATGAAGTAAACTACTTCTGGTACCTATAACGACCAGAGCGTTGAATATTAAAGTTATTTTGCTCTTTAATCCCGTTCACATAAACAGCCAACTTTAAGACCACATGGAGAGTTATAAAACTCTTCGATGATTGGTACCTTTTACCGATTCATCGTCGAACTGAAACAGAAGACGCAGGAAATCCAAAGGTAAGGAGTAAGGTTATCTTGGTTTTTAAGATCAGAAAAGTAAAGCTGTAGGAATACGCTTACGATCACCTGTGTAAGCCGAAACTATGAATATGGTAACATTTCATTACGTCGTAATCAGAAATTCTAGTTTCTCCACGGTTAACTTCGTTAGTATGCATCACACACAATCGGGACAAATTTAAAACTTGAAGGGACCTCGCAAACTGCTATTAAGAGCATTCCATTCAGTGCTAACTTCGTTAACATTCGTCACACGCCTAAGAAACAAATTTAAAACTTGAAGGGACCTCGCAAACTGCTATTAAGAGCATTCCATTAAGTGCTAACTTTGTTAACATACGTCACACGCCTAAGAAACAAATTTAAAACTTGTGGAGAATAAACACTTGTAGTGACCTTGCAAATTGCGATCAGCGTGATTCCATTCAGTGCTACCTCACTCAATATCACTTACTTACCATAGGAACTGAACAAATTAAAAACTTTCAAGGAAAAAAACCGTGTAGGGATATTGCAAACTACTATCGACGTCATTCCATTCAGTGCTAAGTTTGTTAATATGCTATCACACTGCACCATAGGAACAAATTCAAACTTGTAGCCTATAGACCTCGCAAACAGCTATCAAGGCCATTTCATTCAGTGCTAACTTCGTTAATATTTATCACACACCATAGGAACAAATTTAAAACTTGTAGGGAATGAAAAACTTGTACGGACCTTCAAACTGCTTTCAAGGTCATACCGTTCAGTGCTTACCTTGTTAATATGCATCAAACCCCATACGGAAAAAAATATTAAAACTTATTGGGACCTCACAAATTGCTATCAAGAGCATTTCATTCAGTGCTAATTTCGTTAATATGCATCATACACCATACGAATGAATTTAAAACTTGCAAGGACCTCAGAAACTGCTAGCAGGGCCATTCCATTCAGTTCTATTTCGGTAAATGTGTATCACACATCATACGGACAAATTTAAAACTCTTAAGAGACCTTGCAAACGGCTATCACGGCCATTCCATTCAGTGATATTCCGATAAATGTGTATCACACACCATAGGAACAGATTTAAAACTTGTAGGAACCTTGCAAACGGCTATAAAAGCCATTCCACTCACTGCTAACTTCGTTAGTATGTATCACGCACCCATTAGAACAAATTTACAATTCTTTGGTACTTCGAAAACTCCTAGCAAGGCCATTCCATTCAGTGCTAACTTCCTAAAATAAATCACACACCCGAAGAACAAATTTAAAACTTGTAAGGAACAAGAATTCATAACCAACTCCATAACCGGAATGAAAAGCGGCCTGAGTTTTGGGAGCTATATATAAAAAGAAAGCATTAGGGCACGTTTACGCAACGACTCGCCCTTGCATTCTCGCAGCGAGAATCTAATCGCAATTGCAAAGGTGTCGTTGCCATGGTAACAACGCTACGTGGATTAGCTAAATCCAACGTCGTTTGAGTAAATGATTGCAGTCTTCTAATCCGTGCAAATAAGATAAAGAATTCCTCCTACCGAAACAATTTTCCCAGTCGCATCTGAACTCACATTATTGAGTGTTTTCGTTGCGAGTTGGGAGAACTAAAACCGCCGCCATGTTGGAATTTCAGTTGATTTCTAGCTTCTAGCTGCGAGAATGCAAATGCGAGTCATTGCGTAAACGCGCCCTAATACTTGCAAATGGCAGAGTTTGATTCTTTTTGGCATTGGCTCCGTTTCATAGAACAACGAAACTGGTATGTGCACTAATGTAAGCAGTGGAAACGGAGCCAGTAACACAGGTGATAAACACAGGTAACACAGGTAATAAAAAGCTTCGGTGTCAATAAAATTAACGGGCGACACCATCATCAGAGAAATAAAAGAATAAAAAGCGGCTACAGCGACTGCCTAGTCGCACCGGTCTTCTGTACAGTTCCTCCATTCCAATGTTGAGGCGCACACCTCTATCATGCACTATACAACAGCCAGCTATCTCTATTATACTAATCTAAAAGCAGTAGCCATCACAATTGCCGGTTAAAAATGTGTTAGCTTTTAGGCCTATTTTTTACATTTTAGGCATAATTGTCAGCTTTTAGGCCTAAATTTAACCAGCAGTTTTAATTTCGTAAGTAGCAGCTAACGGAGATATGGATTGTATAGTAAGCCTATTCATTTTTGCAACACGGAGCGCCTTCAGGCACACAGTTACAGTGTTACAACGTAACGCTCAACGTAGCCTATATATATAGATCAGTGGTAGTAGGGAAGTGACGAGAGAGACGCTGTTGATGAATCCAACAGGGACTCGTAGCATCTTGACGTTGCCATGGTAACATGATTTTAGGCCTAATTTTCATTTTTTATGCCTAATTTTAAAAATGCAGTTTTAATTTCGTAAATAGCAGATAAGCCTAATGGAGAATTTGGTTCGACGGTAAGCCTATTCATTCATGCAACAATACGACGAGACTATTTTAAACGAAGCTAAAATCCATTTATTTTTGTTGAGGATTTTAATTTAAGATTTTAATTCGACGATCAAATGTTATTATTTAATTTAGTTACATCGAAGAAGTTTATTAGCTATGAGGAAGTAACGATGTTTTAATTTGCCGTGTCATTTAACTAACTTCTCACACTGAATCTAACGTTGTAAACAATGGTCGTCAATGTCTGGTACCGTTGCGAAGTTGAAAAGTCGTTGTAATAGTCTTCTCACCCGGTACGGCTGTACAGAAGACTAAAAAACACCTTACATTACTAATTAATGGGCATCCACCACGCAGGTGTCATTGGTGAACAGGCTTAGGGACGTGCGTGTGGGATGCGGGGAGCATGGAGAATGGACGACGGATGTGACATTCTCCATGCTCCCCGCATCCCACGCACGTCCTTAAGCCTGTTCACCAATGACGCCTGCATGGTGGACGCCCATTAATTAGTAATGTAAGGTGTTTTTCTTATTCTTTTATTTTTCTGATGATGGTGTCTCCCGTTAATTTTATTGACACCGAAATATAAGCTTTTTATTACCATTTTCACCCGTGTTGCTGGCTCCGTTTCCACTTCTTTTCATAGAACAGCTATGCCGGGAGCAGCAAGTTTCATTTGATTTCACAGCTTCGCTCAAACTATAGAAAATAAACCAAATGTGTGTGTGTTCATTCTTTTGTATCAGTACTTGCGACTGACTGAGTTGTCATCGTGGCTGGGTTGTGAGACAGCTCAGCCTGGTTGCTGGAGGTTTGCGGATCTGGTCGAACCCCTGGAAAGGGGATCTTGGTAAAGTCCCCCGCCAGGGTAGCGTGAGAGGCTACCATGCTCCTTCAGCAGCTACGAGATGTATTCTGGCTAATTCTGGACAATCTTTCGGCCCCGACGATGATCGGAGGTTTCCCGGATCGAATCCCCGGGCTGGCACCTCCCTTTACCAGATTTCTTCTTCTCTAAAAAAAATCTGGTAATGTTCAAAATTGAGCCGGTTGAGCCATACAAGCATTAATTGCTTCGAATGACATGAGGCTCATCAAACTTAAAAAAAAATTTATGCCAAAAAAAAACAACTTAAAACGTCATTTATAATTAAGTATTTTCCTACTATAGCATCAGGGAACTGGCCTAAAGTGGCCTTCTTAAGCGTTACTGCAGTCACAAGTACGCCAGCCTGACTGCGCACTGGCTTGATAGTTTCTTGTGTTAGTGTTTAGTATTACAAAACATGCGTACTTCATTAGAGTAACTTGCTTCAACATCTGCTTGATATGTTCCTTGGCTTTGAAACTCTGCCAGCATCACATGAATTTACAACAAGAAATCTTCCCGATCGTAGCATGACGACGCCGAATGAATGAGCGGAGCAAGAAACTCAGAAAGTATTAATTACTGTGTATTAATGTATCTATATATATAATTACACTAAATCCGCAAGTCAGCCAGCAGCAGCAGCAAGCAGGACATACGAAGCAGTCATCTGCATCTGCAGCACAGCCAGCAGGACATACGATGCCACCTACCGACGGAACGGAACGGCAAATTATAAGACTAGCACCCAAGCCCCACTGAGATAGTAGCTACGCCCGGAACGCAACGGCCAGCAGCACGAACATACGATGCCTTCTACCAACCGAACGGCAAATTAAATGGGGGGGGGGCCCCCCCCCCCCCGGGGAGGGGGGCGGGGGCGGGGAGCGAGACGATGCGGAATGAGCGAGCGAAGAGAGTGACTCCGCTAGTTAATGATATTAACCAACCTGATCCAAGATGAGTGTCACAAGAATGGAGCAGAAGACGCAATCAAACGAGCAACTGAACTTGTCGAAGCCAACAATCGATGCAAAAATTTGGCTTCAACTTTCAACTTGTTCATGGTACAATCTTTTTTCCTTTTGGGATAGCTTTAAATTTAACTGATGACCGTATAAATAGGCCTAAACGAGAATAAAAGATGAGGATTATGAGTAGACTCCATAAAGTTTGCATTAATTTATAGAGTCGACCATTAATCCTCATCTTTTTTTCAATGTCTAAGCATTCTAACGACCACCCCTCTATCAAGGCCTATACTCTAAATCGCACCAATTTTACATCAGTCCAAATATTTCTCTTACTCCCCTAATAACGAAGTATCGACTTTAAAGAACAACCAAACACACAATCAACACGATTTTAATGATATCAACATTTTTTTTTACAGTTTTGTGCGGACCAAAAAGCATTTTTCCAAAGTTCTACACTCAAAGGCAATAATGGTCGCTACCAAAGTTCTCATGCTGTGTACTCTCATCCTATGTGCTCTCATCCCGCCACTGTCATTTCAAACAACTCAACATCCTCTGGTTGATATTTTCTTCAAAGCGGGGATGAGAATTGTCAGTAAGTAAAACCCTCATGCTAATTATATGCTCTATGGGCGTACAAAGGAGCAAAAACATTAAAACTAAAGTGTGCGCGGCCTATCTTGAGTTCGCTGCAGGACGAACACAGATACTCGATTGTACGTTTTTGGTAGCAGAGTGCCTTGTTGATATCCAAAATGGTTACGAAAACAATGGCGGCCGTCGATTAAAGCTAGGACGATATATGGTAAACTGCGTTTACCGGAATAGAAGATTCACGGCTTAAGGCGCAGCCAGCATCGATACGTCCGCTTTGTGATTATGGGATGGCAGCCGCCACAATGATTGGCATGGGGTACACAATGTTCGAGAAGCACTAGTCCGACGAGTAGGGAAAAACACGCATGGATACAGTTACACTGTGAAACTCTTTGCAAATTTATCCTAGAGCAGGAAAAAAGTTTACACTTATTTTCCAATAGCTATTTGATTTTAGAAATTGATTTTTGCATCATTTTTAAGATATACAGTGTTTTCACATTTTTGGTGACCTGCTCAATACACATTTACCCGAATCGCACAATTACGACAGAAATGATGAATTATGAGATGTGTATTCTAGAACGATCTAATTATGTAAAC
>JAHWFP010218595.1:19541-30184 GCA_023313725.1 Lithobius niger
CTCTTTAATCTTACCAGTTCTTTGATTAATCAGCAAGACAGTCATACCGAATAGCTTTACTCTTTAATTGTACCAGTTCTTTGATTAATCAGCAAGATAATCATACCGAACAGCGTTACTCTTTAATCTTAACAGTTCTTTGAGTAATCAGCAAGACAATTGGTACCGAACAGCCTTACCCTATAATCTTACCAGTTTGCTCTTGATTAATCGGCTAGACAATCGGTACCGAACGGATTACCCTTTAATCTTACCATTTCCTTTATTAATCAACAAGACAATTAATCATACCGACCAGCCTTACCCTTTAATCTTACCAGTTCTTTGATTAATCAGCAAGACAATCATACCGAACACCCTTACTCTTTAATCTTACCAGTTCTTTGATTAATAATATTAATAATAAATGAATAGTTTACCACATTAATGTGGAAGGTGTACCGGAAGGGGTGTGAGCGTCCGGACCTTATTTAAGTCTAAGAAAGCTAGCAAAATGCAAGGGTATGAAGAAGATACTAACTTAAAAAACAAACAAAAAACAAGAGAAAACCGAAAAGCCATCAATGATCTAAAGATTTCTCTTAAGAAATTTGCGGAGATCCTGAGTCATCAGCATTCGGCGAAAGCCCGATTCCGTGTCCATGCATACTGTCTCAGAACTTAGGGCATTCCACACTGGGACCACACGAACAGAGAAAAAATTTTTCCAGCACTCCATTCTTGAACCAGGAACGGCCAACCGCCAAGGGTGACCACGGGTGTGATATGTATTGGGTGCTGGATCAAAAAGTGGTAAGTCCACTAATGAGCAAAACAATTGGTACCGAACAGCCTTACCCTATAATCTTACCAGTTTGCTCTTGATTAATCGGGTAGACAGTCGGTACCGAACGGCCTTACCCTTTAATCTTACCAGTTCCTTTATTAATCAACAAGACAATCATACCGAACAGCCTTACTCTTTAATCTTACCAGTTCTTCCTTTATTAATCAGCAAGACGACAGAACTTATGATTTTGTGCCCATCGAATACAGATTGAGGGCTCCATGGGCCTGGAACATTGGAAGCTACGCTTGTAATCCTAAAGGTATCGAAATATGGCAATGTAAGGTAGTTTGGAATGACATTCGCCAAAGTACTAAAACCATAGCGGCTGAACCAGAGCTCTGAAGTATTCTTCATTTGTTCCATGATAAGGCGATTTTCTGCCAATCTCGCAATTGGACTAGTGGTAGCGATGGGCATGTCACAGAAAACAAATGTCAGCTGATTTTCTAGCTTATTATCAATGTTGTACATGGTTACCGGTATGGCGACTGAAGCTTTTTCTGGCAAGGTTTGATTCAAGTCAAGGAAATGTTGTCTGACTGTAGATGTTACGCACGACATAAAAACATCGTTGACCGTTGTCTTCGCTGCGTTCTTGACTGCCTTGAACATACTCATCGGTAAAGGGTGGGAAAAACTAACCAGTTTTTGGCCAGATAGAGTTGGGCCAAGCAAGGTATTATTGCCGTCATTTCGTGTTAACTAAAAAAAAAGCAAAATTAAAAATTGGTGAATATATTTGACTTAAAATCTCATAGACAAGGTGGCCAGGGACGCATATTTTTTTCAGTTCCGTAAACGGTTGAGATAGGAAGGCCGGAACTCGCTACGAAACCTCGTTACTTAGCACCCAATAGTGGTGATTATGTGTAAATTGACTTTATTGCAGATCTGTTGTTGTTAGGTTAGGTCAGGTTAGATCAGGTTAGGTTAGGTCAGGTCAGGTTAGGTCAGGTCAGGTTAGGTTAGGTCAGGTTAGGTTAGGTTAGGTCAGGTCAGGTCAGGTCAGGTTAGGTCAGGTTAGGTCAGGTTAGGTGACTTAAGTCGGATTAAACTTTTTTTTCTGTACGCTGCGGGGCTGCACGGAGAGCTATGTAGCGAGTTTTTCTGAACTGTTTACGAAAAAAAAATTATGTGATGTAATATTAGTTTCACATGGTTTGACCTTGGACGAATGATTGGGTTAGGTCCAAGGTTTGACTTCTGTTCTCTATGCTGGATCATTTTCTTTAACATTATTACATTAATATCATTTGAATTTCCAGTTTTGGTTTTTGATATGATATCACGTATTTTTGCCCTTTTATTTTTTAAATTCTCGATTAAATTCAAATCCACTTTTGAGGGTGCAACTAGTAGAAAAAGCCACATGAACTCGTCGTAGCTCGCGCCCCGCATACATGCAGAGTAATGTACATATAATGAAAGGGGTGAAACCAGCTAGAAATCATATCGTAGAACAATCCGTACCTGTATTGAGCGTAATTAAATTTTACGCTTACGCACTATTACCGCAATTGGAACTCGTGCTGAGCGCCATTATTGATAACTTGTCTCGCGTTCGAAGTCAACGTTTGTACGTTGTCCAGAGCGATCTGAGAAGTGTTTTAGCGTCGAGGTAAAAGTCGCGGCCATAACCGGAAGTTGACTGGGATAGAAAAATAGAAAAGCTTCTCAGATTGCTCTGGACAACATAGTGGTAAAAATAATGACTTAGAACGTGATACAAGTGGACAATAAGGACATTCAGCGCGAGTTCCAGTGATTATAAAAAAAATTGATTATTCTTCGATACGGCTTCTGGCTGGTTTTGCCCCTTTCAGTATAGAGCAGTGACATTTGCCGCCATATTAGCACCAGTATGGGTTTTGGAGGGCATAACTACAAGGTGCACTACATAGAAATGGAGGGAAAATCAACGGAAGAGCGGATTTCTTAGGCTTAAAATAACGTTGTTTTCTCCAACAACAAAAATCGCGCGTTTAGGTCTAAGAACTCATTCTTCACAGCATCGGCTTCAGTATGACGCCCTTCTGTTTCTCTCTGCAGTGCCCCTTGCAGCTAACCCATTAAGGCTCCAGCATAGAGTTATATACAATAATACTACGTCGTGTCACTGCTCTATAGTAATCTCCATGTGGTGCTGGAGTGCCAACGAGTCTTTGGGAAAATGTTAATACTTGCCTATTGGAACAACCCTCTTGAAGGTCAAGCTAGTAACAGTCCACGTGGCCTCTAGGTTTTAGAAGCCACTCGTCATTTCATTGTTTCTACTCGCCACTTAACCAATACATCTTGTATCAGACATAGATTCTGGACTTTATGCATATATCACAATGTATAATTTGATTTAACCCCGATGCAATTGCACAAACAATTATTTTCTTTCCCTTGTAAATCTGAGCTCAACGCCACAAACCGTTCGTCTGCAAATTGTGTGGTTTTCGAAACAACGCTTGTGACATGTAGCTTTTTAGGCGAGTGTGCTGAAATTAAAATCACCAATTAATGGTTTTCATTCCTAAATGGTGAGTGACGACACCATTAACAAGGGCTATCTCGAAATGTTTTGTAGCGCTTACAGTATGACGAAACTAGCGAGTGATAACAGCGCCAACTGTTATGAACGGTCATAATTCTGTGCCAACAAGTTTGTTACAACATAAGCCAAACATAGGTTTATTACCGTTCTCAGAGCACCCTGAGGTGTGCGCTTTCGGTCCCGTTACATCCTGCCGACTACATCAAAGCAGTGAGTGACATCCTGCCGACTACATCAAAGCAGTGAGTGGCGCTCGGCTAGCAGGGTCAGCGGCCCCAGGGGCGCGCATCTTTACAACAGTTGATGCTAAACACACTACGAAACCAGCCAAATTCCATAAAAAAAATTGTTTAAAGAATTGATGACAAGTCTTATGATAGGATCTTACATTCTCTATTATGATAAACTTACCATCTTGTAGATAGCTTCCGGCATGTTCACAAGAATTTGTAATATTTTCACTATTTTGCCCCAGCGATCAGGCAGTGGATGGCTTGGGTAGGATATATCTTGAACCTTGTCGTTCTTGTCCATTAACGTTAACATGATCATTTTAGCTAGGGAAACACCATCACCGATGCCATGGTGAAATCGCATGACCATGACAAAATGTTCCTCAGCAGGATCCAGATCTTCAAAACCCATGGCAAGAGGAATGAAAATAAAATCCCATGGTGAGGTCAGCGGTTGAAAAGACTGGTTATTGAGCTGACCGGCTATGAAATGGAGTTCATCCTGGTTCTTTATGGGATCGCAATGATGTATCCGGATGTGGTCCTCAATGTTGAACTTTTCTTCATCCATCCACATGAAATAGCCGTATTGTTCATGTATGTATTGCCGTAGCCTTGGATACAGCAGTTCATCATTACACGACTTTGCCTCGGTTAGATTCCGACTGATGAAGTTTTGGATTTTGGTAATATCCAATTTCCCGTTCAGAATCGTAATCTGATTGATAATGGGGATGCTCTTGCCGGATTGGAACGCTCCCAGGGCATCCATCCCGTTCAGGAATCGCACCGGTTTACCAGTCTGACAGTGGATAACAAATGCAACCAACTTGCGATACAGGAAGAAGATCAGACCTATGATAATGACGAATAACAAGGGGACTATGATCACAAGTGTGTACCATAAAGGGTTTAAGAATATCTGGAGGGTCTTTCCCCAGTTTGAAAAAATGTATGTTTTTGTTATTGGTTCATGTTTGAGGACGGCTGTCGTGCTTCCTTTCGTCGAATCTGACGACTTAGCAGGTTTGGTCGTTATCTCTATATGATGCATCCTTTGAGGTTGCAGAATTATGAACTCGTACGATATTTATGTAAGTTGAGTGGAGTTCGTACTTTGCCTTGGAATGTGATGGAAAATCCGGACTTGTCTTCAACTTGAAAACGTCTCTGCAAATAATAAACCTGTTTAAACCAATTAATTGTAGTGATAGTCGAATCAATACTAAAAATATTCAGCACCGTTTGGCAGTTTTATGACACAAGAGGCCTCCAAACCGTTTAGTCTCGGTGTTTTGAATATTTCATTTATCTGACGGGCCACGACGACCACGTTGCCACACGGCAAGACTGATAAGGATGAAATAACTAGATAGCACAATCACTGGCCAAAAGTAGTTTTATGAATTCTTTCTCCCCCCCTCCCCCTCCTCCCCTGAAAAAAAACCAAAACAAATGTCATACAGTAGAAGTTGTTTTAAATATTTCTCCTCCCCCTCCCTCCAAAAAAAAAGTACTAAGCATAAAAGTCATGAACGATTGTCCAAACAAGTAGCCCAAGTCTACGCTAATTTCACATGCCGACATGACTATACAAGCTTGTTATCCAGTTCGTACGTATGAGAGCAGTGGCGCCAGTTATCTGTAGAATAATTTAAGGAAGTTGCTAGTCATTGGTCGGTTGGTAGTGACGTCAGCCGCTGACGAAGGCTATATAGTTCCCAGTCATTGGTCGTGGATGGTTGACGTCAGTAGGCTGACGAAAAAATAACGAACGCCATTCGTTTGCAACAAACAAAAATCTTTGATTATTTCTAGTGGAGGATTTCCCCGACGGATTCGATCCATTTTCGAACTTAGACCTAGAAATGTGCCATAAAAACTGTGTGGAAAATTTTACAGAAAGTCGTTCAAACGCTATAGCGCGAACACAGAGACAGACATCCAGACACACAGACAACCGTTCGCATAAGAGTATAAATCGACTCTAATAAACGCAACATTTTCAAAACATTTGTAATTTTTAGTTTGATGTATTGATAATCGAGCCCTAAATGGATTACTAAGCGACTGTTGCGACTGTTCCCTTCCCTCTACCATCGCAAGAAATTAAAAAAACACATTTTGTGTAGAAAGAACATTATATTAGGGATTTCCGGGACTGTGATCTCGGGAGTTTTTATGGATTTTTTTTTATTAAGTTGGCATCTAGCCCATCGTGTGTGATGTCCTATCAGGCACAAGTCATTTGTTACGTTATTTATTTTTTGTAATCCTAGTGTTGACATTTTAAGGTTTGAGGGATGACTGCTGAGTCTTTTCGCTCATTCACCTCAGTTATTCACTAAGTCACTGACAGATTGTGAAGAAGTATACTCTAGTAGTACTAGCAGTAACTAATTTATGCAAATAAATAGACAAAAATCGCAGTGGACAAGTGGCCATATCTACAAAAGTGGTATGGAAGTAATTTAGAGACTGACTGGTTTGCCGATTCAAATCCGTGTCATGTTACTTGAATGAAGCGTAAGTGCATAAAGTTGCCTTACTGCACTACGTTATTTTAGTGTATGATTTTCTCTGATGGCTCATTGCTGTTTTCCTTTATTTTGTAAATGAGAATTTTCTGGTTGAAAGCTCCATAGAGCCAGAAAATTACCTAAAATTCCGTCGCAATCGTTTCATCCTCTTCCAGGCCACATATAACGTTTTTTTTTTTACATGGCCTCCCGGATCCCAAGAAAATGATGATTTTCAGTTTTCCGCATTTTTCCAAATTTCCTGCCGCGCTCGTTGCGGCTAATTACATGACATCAGAAACCCTCATGCAAAAACTTGTCCGGGCAACCGAAATCTGGCCGTCCAAAAACGTGATCCGAATGACGCCTGAGATTCAAAAGACGCCTCGGATCTGGATAGTCCGTGTAAAAAAAGTTATTTGCCAAGATTAAAAATATATATTTCCTGATAATAGTTTTGTGATCCTGATTACGATTTTCCATTAACGAACTTATAAATTTTTCGAAAATATTCTGCATTAAGATACCGTCGCCTTCAAACAAACGGAAATGAGCTTGACAAATATCAGTATTAAACAAAGAAACACAATGGAGGGAACATTTAAAAAATTTAAGAATGACAAGTGTGCAGCAACTACGATGAAAAAATTCACGATGATGGCATGTCGTAATTGCTGATCAATAGTCATTCTTTTTTCACAATATTGGCTCCTTTTCGTTTAATACCATTGGTCCCCCCCCCCCCCCCCCATTGGATTTGCTTTGTTGATTCACCCGATATCACCGATATTATCGTGTCCAATCTCATCTTACATTATAAGACAAGGTCCCAGCAAAACCAACGACAAGAACAATCTCTACAATGGAATTGGCACATTGTTGCCTCGACTAACAATTTGCTCTGCGCGGTCATCCCAGCGGCAAGTGTTAAATGTCGTCATTCACGAAGGACAGTTACTCAGTGGCAATTGTTAAATGGCGTCATGCACGAAGGACAGTACGGTGCGGGTCGCTGAAGTCAAAGCAATAAACTGAAAGTGGGGGGGGGGGGAGTGCCTCAATGGGAAATGCCCGTGTGTGGGGCAGGGCTTCTGTAACCATTAAGCATTAACTGAACCCAAAGGTACGTTTTTTGGGGGATGGAAACCAATTCAGTTTTTACAAAATCTGGCAAAAGGAGGAGGGGCGCTGAGAAGAGGGCAGGGAGATGATGGGGAAAGAGGGGAGGGAGAGTAATGTTACAGAGAAAAATTACCTGTCACAGTCAACATTCAGGTCACCCCGAACAAAAACTGGGAAACAACCACGGGCGATGCGAGGTACAACTGCTAGTTCTTATATAAAACAAATCAGTAGAAATCACAATACTGAAACAATGTTACATCAGTGAAACAACATCCTACCTGAGCTACCAGTATGCTTAACATGAACCATTGCCTACTGGTCTGTTTTATCTTGTGATGCTCAAATTCACTGCTGTGTTTGACTGGGGATAAAATAGAAACAATTTCCTGATGACGACCAACAGCATAAATATAGATTTTTCAAACAAAACAATTCATTTTCAGATTGTCAGCAACCCAAAAGGGAATTTAATTTGGCTTATAGTTCATTTCATGCGCATTGGCTACATACAGGATTGATTTGCTTCATTAGGAAGTGTCTGCCAGTTGCTTTGGTTGCCATAACAAAAACGTAATCAATCTCCTATTATGATGACGTTACACCATCAATAGCAAATCAACATTGAGAAATGGAACCTGGGTTCCGGGAACTCGATCCAGGAGTATATAAAGTCAGTTGGAACCTGGAGTAACGGACTCGTAAATGATTCAACATACTCTAGCGTTTGACGATTCACATGTTTATCGCCATCTTTTAAATCAGCATGTATGTATATAGAATAGTGACTTAACACACCCCTTTTAGGGTGAAGTGTTATAGAAACATTTTTTTTTTAATCCTCATTGGCAGGGTGTGGAACAGTTGTTGGTGGCCATCACTATTGCACACACAAATATTCATCACTCTGGGGTAATATCTTGAGGATTCCCCAAGGACCTACAAGTTTACCATTGTACGGCAATGGCGAAAAAGACAAAAATGATGATTTGACTGTTTTAAAATCTAATTTGAAGATTAGCTCATTCGATTCTCTCAGAAACTCGTAGCATGCCGTAATTACAAAGAATTTTATGATAATAATCTAATAATTATAAGACTTTCTTTTCACCATTGAAAAGAGCAAAGTGGACACGCAAGGGTCTGGGTGGGTCGCTAAAGCCCGTGTCAGACGACACGATTTTCACTCACGACAGGACTAAAAATCGGGTCTGGAGGGTAAGTTGGCTCGTGTGACGTGGGGCAGACGACAAAGTTGGGAGTAATTAAAGAGTCGTCCAGACTCGATGGCCAGGCTAGGCGGCCAGCCCTCCGGGTACCTACTTTTTCCCACGTGACCGATAGAGACCAATGGTGAATGCATACCACGCATTCCAGAAAAAGGGGTGAAGTTGGACAGAAAGAGAGCAAGTGTTTTTTTTGATCCTGAGGGCAGTCGGGAGTGGAGGAAATCTGCCCGTGTGGCAACGACTAAATGGGGGGGGGGGGGGGGGGACCATTTCTGCCCTTAGGACAATCGTGTCGTGAGTGAAAGTCTTTCCGTCTGACACGGGCTTAACAGCACGCCATTTTTTTTTAAACAACCTTAAGCAAATTCGCATTAGCTAATGCTCGTCGATATTTAAAAAGAATTTCAAAACTCCTTGGGGGGAGAAAAAGGGATAAAAAAGGAAGAAATCTGGAATTAAGGAGAATGGGGGTGAATCAAGGGTAGTTTTCAGGGCGCAATAAGTGTGCCCCTTAAATCACACGTATTAAGTTTTTTGCGGAAGATATGTAACGACGGTGACGAAACTATGTCATTTGGGAGCGAGTTTCAAAGTGGAACCACTCTCAGACCAAAAAAATGCTCTCCTGTAATGCAGGTTATCCCTGGGATTTACGACCCTAAGGTCATTTTCCCGGGTTCGAGTCTCCGTACTAAACCCAAAGAGCGGTAAATCGACCGGGAGTAAGCAGTGAATAATTTTGAAAGTAAGGATGAGATTATTTTTCGAAAAAACCGTGGGAACAATTTGGTATCCAAAATTGGCCAAATTGGCTTTTTTTGCAATTGTGGCAATAATTTTTGTGGCAATTACAGCTACTTTTCGTAGTCTCTAAGTGTTTCAAATGAGATAATGTTAAAATTAAATTTAAAACTAGTCAAATCATCTTTTTTTTGCCTTTTTCTGCGTTCGAACCGCCTATTGCCGTACAATGTTAAACTGGCTGGCCCTTGGGGCACCTCAAGAAAGACGTGAGCCCCAGAGTGATGACATTTTGTGTGTGTTGATATACTTTGTTCCACATTATGCTTTCAGAAAACTGACTGTATGACGCCACGTTTTCTTCCACTACGAGTGCAAAAAATCTGTAAACATCCCATTCGTAAACTCTAACAGTAACTTTGTTGAGTGTACAAATGTGATATCCACATGTTTTTGCACTCCAAGTGCAAGGAAACGAGTCGTCATCCAGTCAGTTTTCTGAAAACATAATGTGGAACAAACTATAGTGATGTCCAAGAGAAACTTTTCACACCCTGCCAATGACGGAGGAATTAAAAAAAAGGGGGTTTCTTCACTATCGTCTGCCCCCGTGTGACAAGGGCAAACTTTTGGTAAAAGGATACACTCACTTCTGGAAGTAGACATTTTTAAGCGCACACAATTTAGGTCTCAATGTCAAGATGTCTGACATCGCTTGCTTGGCTTTGCTGTGAGTCGGCAAAGAAATCTGTTATCGAAATATTTCTTTTTTCACAAAAAGGATCTTTTCCAAAAGGGCAGGGATAATCAGTAGCGGTACCAGGAATAATTTTCAGGGGGGGGGGGGGCGGGGCATTTTCAACGGTTTTCTAGTAAATAACAGTAATTCGAAGTTTTATCAATTAATTTACTCATCAAAAAATGCCTGTACGAGTAGGCCTACGTCAAGGAAACTATGTGTTGTGTAAGGGTTTGGGGGGGGGTGCCATAATTAATTTGCAGTTTCGACTATTGAATAACAAGAAAATCCTACAAGCTCGTTACTGTATTTTTATAACTGTTGGCATGAATACCGTTTTAATTTGAGATTTTGTCTAAACTCTAAAATTTTGGGGGGCACCCAGGGCACAACTGAAATCTAGGGAGGCGGGGCACGTGCCCCCTCAGGCCCCCCTGTAGCGCCGTCACTGGGGATAATGCCTCCTTGAGCACACCAAAATATAAAAATTTGACCCTTCCATTGACTTGAATGAGCAACAGAGCCTCCCGAGACTTGCACACCAACCGATTTGCCCATTTAGACATCTACATTACGTTTACATGGCCACAAGAAAGCGCATTTTAACGATGCGCATCTCAAAACGGCCGCTGTTTACAGGACGCAAGACCGCCATTAGAGCCGTTCCGGTAAGGAAAGCGATTCATGCC
>JAHWFP010218595.1:30284-41460 GCA_023313725.1 Lithobius niger
CCCCCCCCCCCCCCCCCCCCCCCCCCCCCCCCCCCCCCCCCCCCAGATGCCGTCACTGGGGATAATGCCCCCTTGAGCACACCAAAATATAAAAATTTGACCCTTCCATTGACTTGAATGAGCAACATAGCCTCCCGAGACTTGCACACCAACCGATTTGCCCATTTAGACATCTACATTACGTTTACATGGCCACAAGAAAGCGCATTTTAACGATGCGCATCCCAAAACGGCCGCTGTTTACAGGACGCACGACCGCCATTAGGGCCGTTCCGGTAAGGAAAACGATTCATGCCAGTACGCTCAAAACCCCGTCCTTCTCTCCGCCCCCCCCCCCCCTCCCGGCGAATAATGGACACGTCCCACGCTCCCCCCTGCATGTGGTAAATTAGGTTAGCGTAAACCCAAGTAACAAAACGTTTTCAAGTCTTAGTGGTCTTCCCAGTCATGTACATTTATTTTCAGTTTCTCTACCTAAAATTTGAGTGGCACTTGCACACATTACGTGGGCACCTTAACTGTTTCCATAATCTTTACCAGGCGTTCTCCAATGTCTCAATGCGACTGCGAGTGTTCACATGAATAAAGACGATGCGTATCAGACTGCCGAACCACCTCTGTGAAGCGCTTCGGGTTCTGTATCGCCAGATGGCGAAAGCACCACAAACGGATATTTACAAGACCCACGGTGGAGAAACGGACGCGCTGTGCATCCCTCTGAAGCGCATCGAAGTGGACATGTAAACGTAATGCTAGACGGGAAAAACCCAAGAGTTTAACATTTATTTTACGTGTTGAATGTGTTGAGATGTACAGATAATAGTGTGGTATTATGCGACAGCTGTGACATCACAATTAGTGGCTGTTTATGAAATCAAGCCAGGAAGGAAGTCCAATTCCTGTATACATGGACAGATGGGCAAATATGCTTCCTGATAACAGTTCTGTCATCTAGATCAATGAACTTATACATTTTGTCATTAATTTATATATTTTTCGAAAAAATTCTGCATTAAAGGTGGGTTGCCACCAAATAATCTTTGCGGCATCTAGTGCTATCTAGTTCTTCTGTAGCGCTCACTCTCTGCAAGCAAAGGAATGCACAAAGAATTATCTTTTAATATAACAAACATGCCGCGTGCCTCCTTAATTATTGAGTAAAAATTTGGTATATCCTCGTGCACCTGGAAGCAAGCTGTAAAGGCTAACGATATTACTGCCACTAGACGGCACCACGGTAGATTTTTTATATTCTATCGTGGCGCCATCTAGTAGCAGTAATATCGTTAATGTTTGCAACTTGCTTCCAGTTGTCTAGGACGTACCAAATTTTTACTCAATAATTTAAGGAGGCATACGGCATGTTTGTTGTGTTAAAAGATATTTCCCTGGGCATTCCTTAGATTGCTGCGATCAAGTGCTACAGAGAACTAGATAGCGATAGTTATTGCAAGCTTTAGTATGGAGGCAAACCACATTTTAAAGACACCATCGCATTCAAACAAACGGAAATTAGCTATTAATATTAGTGTTAAACAAAGTCACACTGGAGCCTACAGTGTGAACGGCTAAGAATTGCAAGTGAGCAGCAGTAGGATAAAAAAAATTGACGACGACCATTTTTACTTCGTTAATTCACCCGATGTTACCGTTATTATCGTCTCGTATCTCATGATTTAGTTTATTAAGAGCGTTGACGTGAAAGGCCGTCAGCCCCTCGTCCTCTCTGTAGATCAATCTAGATTGTAGAAGTTTCCTGGATATTGTTGATAGGAAGAAGTAGAAGCGGTTTACCAAACAATGCCCAACTATAAAAGAAAAGGCTCCTGCAATGAGGCTTCACGTCCTTTCTGCAAGCCTATAAAGAAGCTAGGAGGGCTCTTATTCTTGTTTTTATTTATTTTTTATAGAGAATGAATCGCAAAACACGCAAAAAAAAGAAAAATTAAATCCGTCGATTCCTTCAAGACTTTTGAGAAAAAACGTAATTTGGCCGCCATTTTCCAATATGGAGGCTCATAGTAATTGAGAAGTTACACAGGCCAAGTTTATCTTTAAGTTTCGCCGTGTATGTTATTCCCTCTTTTAGATTTACGTCTAATAATCTGCCACTCTCGGGGCCTTTTTCGACACTCTCCTTCCCAAGTCTGCCAAAAATTGATCCCAAAAATGGTGCCATCAAGATAAATCAAACACTGAAGACGTAATAACTATTCTTCGCTCACTCAGTCGACACACATGACAGAATAAAAAGCAAACCAAGTTCAAATTGTCACTTTTTGCGCCTTTTGTGCTGCGAAATCGAATCCCGCCATCAAGTAAGATATTTGGGACTTGAAAAATAAGGTTAAAAATAATAGCCATTTTTGTGAATCTAGGTAAAAATACCCCTGGAAAAAATAACCCGGAAAAAATACCCCTGGAAAAATTACCCTCGGAAAAAATACCCCTGGAAAAATTCCCCCGGAAAAAATACCCCCGGAAAAATTACCCCCGGAAAAAATACCCCCTGGAAAAAATACCCCCGAAAAAAATACCCCTGGAAAAATTCCCCCAGGATACAATCTGTCATAAAATTTTTTTAAATGTAGACTGAAATCAGTGGCGGATTCAAGGCAAAAGATCTCAATGCCCCTCCTTTTCGTCCATAAAATTCTGAGAACCTTTTTATTTTGCTTTTCTTTGTTGTGTTTTATGGGTGCACGGAAAAAAAAGCCTCGAAAAAAAAACCCTGGAAAAAAGGTGGTGAAAAAAAAACCGAGGAAGTAGTAAGGTTAAAAGGGTGTCCTCGGTAAGTGAAAACTCTGAAATCGCGAAGTTTCCACCAAAACTGAAATAGAAGGAGGAGGGGGGAGGGGTACGTCGAGAATCATAAATTATCTACAAATTACGTAACTGGGGATGGAGAGGTGAAATATTGAATTTGATCGACTCTAGACATTAAAAAAAAGATTCGGGAAAACATAATATTCCACCACCACCTTCTGTTTCAGTTTTGGTGGAAACATCGTGATTTCACGAATTTTATCTTACCGAGGGCAACTTTTTCTCCTCACCATAAAACAACAAAGAAGAGAAAAATAAAAAGGTTCTCAGAATTTTATGGAAGAAAAGGAGGGGCATTGAGGCTTGCACCGCAAACCTTTTGCCTTGAATCCGCCGCTGAATTCAGTCTACTTTAATTCACATTTAATATTTTTGACCGTATTCATCCTGGGGGTATTTTTTCCAGAGGTATTTTTTCTGGGGGTATTTTTTTCCAGGGGTATTTTTTCCGGGGGTATTTTTTCCAGGGGTATTTTTTCCGGGGTATTTTTTCCGGGGGTATTTTTTCCGGGGTATTTTTTCTGGGAGTATTTTTACCTACCACCCATTTTTGTCTACCCCCTAATGTTGTTATAGGTCGGGCCAGATGGTTTACTGGCCAAGCTACAGTAAAGCTGTTTTACTGATTTGAATTTTTTTATGGTAGACCCTTTCACAATGCTCCTTGCGCTTCAGCGTTTTATACATTATTAGTTTTTTTTAGAGCAGGAATAGTGATGCCATATACCACTTACCTTTTTTAATACAAGTATCGACAAGTCTGTTCCAACAACAAAGACAGCCACCAACTATCTCCTGCCGACCACAATCACACACTTGTTTCACCACCGGCAATCGAGAGTAAAAAATGTAAAGCTGTTTGCCAAATTGTTCTACCACAGGTAAAAGTTTGAACTAATTTTCCATAGCTGTTCGATTTTATATATTGATGTTTGCATCTTTTTTAAGACATACATCGTTTTCACATTGTGTGGCAACCTGCCTGTAATAAGACTGTATGCGTAATCTTTTTTGCACCCCACTGGAGTGATTACGGCAGGAATGAATGACGTGTCTCTCACAAATCTCATTCAGGCGAGAACTGTGGGTACCAGGTGCCCGCCATGTTTCTCAAGGTAGTTTAAATTTTTCTGTTGTTGTTTTTGATTGTTGTTTTAATCTGAAATTGCTATATGGTCTTCACAGGGTGTTACAACAGTTTTGTAAATAGATTGTAGGATTGGCCTCTCGGGAATCTCACTCAGACGAGAACAGGAAGTTAGCTCCGCCATGTTGGCGTTACCGGCGTCGGCGAAGCGCCTGGAGGACTGCAGATTGCGAAGCTTTGGGATGTATTGTTTCTAGTACAGTTGAAACCCCATGGATAAACGTGGATTTTTTTTCGTTTAAATTGTTATGGGTTAACCTTGGCTCCCAGCCTACCTTGCCCCTTTCATTACGTTTGTGCTCCCTCAACCCTTGTGCACACTTTTGCAAACCCCCACAGTAGTAACTGTGCAGAAGGGTGAAACCAGGGGGTCGCAATTGTACTAGAAACAATGCATTTTAAACCTTCGCAAGCAGCATTCCTTCCGGCGTTTGGACGCCAGTAACGCCAACATGGCGCCAGCCAATTTCCGGTTCTCGTCTGAATGAGATTCGCGATAGGCCAATCCTACAATCTATTTATTTATTTATTTTGTTTACAAAGTTATTGTAACGCCGCATAAAGAGTATAACAAACAATTTCAGATTAAAACAGCAATTTTAAAAATAGAAGGAATATGGCGGCGCCTGGTGCACATTATTCTCGCCTCTGCTCTCGCATGAATGAGATTCATGAGATACACATCCCATCATTCATCATTTCTGTCGTAATCATTCCTGTACTGTGCGACGAAGGCAATGCATATATTGGCAGGTTGCCGCAAATGTGAAAACGCTGTATATCTTAAAAACGTTGCAAACGTCAATTTATAAAATCCCAGCTATTGAAAAATTAATTCAAACTTTCGTCTGAGCTAGGAAAAATTGTGCAAAGAGCATCACAGTTTAACTGTAGCTATGCGTGTTTTACCCTACTCGTAGACTTAAGTTTCTCCAACATTTTGCGCACCATGACAATCTTTATGGCGGCTGCCTTCCCATAATCTCAAAGCGGAAGTATCAGATCTGGCTGCTCTTCACTGCAGTTCTTGGACACGACGGGTGTTTGTTTATTTATCTTCTTGCTGCCGTTTTTATCTCGCGTTGTATATATAGAAACTGCTACTTCAACTTCAGAAAAAGTGGAAATCTTTGAATAAGTGGACATTTTTCATTCCTGAAATTTGTTTCTGTCCGTACTAAGGTAGTAATGATGCCAGTTTCTAGTAGGGATGGGTCGGTAACCGAAACCGAATTTTCGGTTTTTACTGAAAACCGAAACCGATTCGGATTTTGTGTCGGTTTTTTTTGTACGGTGTTCAAAAAATCAAAGATTGGTTTGTTGTTTTAATTTTTTTAAATAATTATCAATTTCTACGCAAGCTCCTAGTCATTAAAAAAATAAATAGTAGAGGAAAATGGTGCCACAGCTAGACACAAGGTCTATGACGCTGCTGATAGTGAAAGTAGGAGCTAGTTAGAAGCTACTAATACTACTGTTCCAAGAAAGAAAAAAACGTAGAAATATCTGTTTGGGGTGGAGGGTGGCAGAAACCGCAACCGTGGTTTTGTGGGCATGAAAACCGAAACCTAAGTCAAAAAAAATAAAACCGACCGATACCTGTTTCTAGAGTGTTTAACCCATCCTGCATAGGCATTCCAGAAGCTTATGTTTCAGCAGATCTTAATCGAATTTCGTGTTGCTGCGGCTGACTGACTTGCAATTAGGGCACGCTTTACGTTGTTTGGCAGTTTTTTTGCCGCGCGAGGGAGGCAACCGGGAAACACCCGGGAAACAACCGGAGAAAAACCCGTACATATACACTTCCCTTCACCAGGATCGAACTCGGGTCTGTACGAAGCCAGAGGTGTACAATTGGGACCAAGACGTCTATCGAATCTGGCGCCCCAGTGATCGCAACTACCCGTGCTCCTAATTTTACTTAAAATTGGTTTTGTTGTTATGTGTGTTGATGTAATTAATTAATACCATCATGCTTTCCTTCAATGTTTAATGACTATGGAGATAAACAGATGCATACAAATTTACAGAAATGAAGACAAAAGATGTATAAGAATATTATAAATGCAAAATAATAATAAGCTGTTCGTGAATGATAAACTTTGACTGACATACACTTTGCCAGTTAAAGCAGGGAACAAAATGTGGAACAATCAAAAGAATAAGACAGACGAGTACACTAAACTTTTAAATGAATGATAATGAACGATTTTGTTGCCAATAATCCCCCTTCCCAATTCCCCAGCCCACATAAACAACCTCCCCCTTACACACGCGTAGACACACACACAACTTCGTGTGATACTTGATAACTCGTCTCATCAGCAAAATTTACAGGCAAGAAAAATCGGTAGCTTTTACTGAATTAGAAGTAGTCTTGTTTGTATTATTCTGTTGAGGAGGGAAGATAGCGTCATGATAGGTCAAGCATAGTAGGCTATCTTTTCCCTGATAATATAAATTTGAAAAAAAACCAGAAAGGGACAGAATAGAATAGAAATAGGAGAGAGTGGAATAGAATGAAGAAATACAAGCTGTAGTAGGATAGAAAATAAGAAAGTTTGAAATAATAAAACAGCTGTCGAGTCTAAATTGTGGATAATAAGCTATCAGGAAGCCATTTGGAATATTGAAAACAGCTTGTGAATCTGACAAACGAAATGCCTTAATATTTTTTTCTAAATTCTATCCCATCCCCTGAATTCATCTTATATGATTACAGCTGCACATTACCAGTTCAGGGTATCGATAGGTAAAAATTAACGCATTGTGCGAAAGTGCTGTGAATTTCCTACAAGCGTAATGTTTTAGAATGTCTAATTTTACAGAGTAGAAGCGTGTTCAAACGAATACAAATTAGGGGGATTTTCATTCGTGTATCTGAGCATTACAACCGGTTTACGCTTCCTTTGTTGCCTGATACGAACACTCTTTTCGGGAATTTGGTAGTCAGATTCAGATATGGATAGCACCCTTCCCGTTCCTCAATTCTGCATGCTGTTTTCAGCGCTCCCCATTATGAGTCCATCACCCACCATAGTTCCATTTAAATCTCAATCATGGAGGTGAAGAGGAAGTGTTACGTATTTAAAGGTGGAAAGGTAGCACATATTTGACTATATCCCGTCAAACGGATCATTGTTCCTTAAATCAGTCTGGTCCTTAAGTCTCCTAAGCTTTTACCCGCATTATTATGAATGAAGGTAGTGGGGTCAAGGTTACTTTCACTATATCAATGCAACAGAAAACAATTACGTTGATAGGTAAAAGCAATAACAATGTTCAGGAATGATTAAACACCATAGCGCTTAAATAGTTGATATAATCTAGGATTATCAGGGTGTTTGGGTGGATGCATCATTCCCGGCAACGGATGTCTCAGTTTTGCGTACTCGTAGCATCCTCATGAACACCACGTAGCATATCTTCAAATGGATACTACCAATTTCGATATTATCGCCTACGATCATTTGCTTACAACGTTGTTTACACTAATTATTGGAAGAGAAAACAGAAAAGAATGGCTTCGCGCTGAATTTACATCCAAAACTAATATTTTGTCTACGAGCTTGCGATGTTTGAACCAAATGAGAGGCAGCTATAGAGCAGTTATATTTGCCGTCATATTGGCACCAGTATGGGTTTTGGAGGGCGTAACTACAAGGTGCATTACATAAAAATGGAGGGAAAAACAACGGAAGAGCGGATTTCTTAGGCTTAAAATAACGTTGTTTTCTCCAACAACAAAAATCGCGCGTTTTAGGTCTAAGAAACCAGTCTTCACAGCATCGGCTTCACTATGACGCCCTTCTGTTTCTTTCTGCAGTGCCCCTTGCAGCTAACCCATTAAGGCTCCACCGTAGAGTTACACACAATAATACTACGTTGTGTCACTGCCCTATACGCAGGCTTCACTACAAGATCGAGCCGTAACGGTCGCAGCTTAGCGGCTCTCTAGTGACGGCTTTTAGTACCAACACCTGCCGACGTGCTACGTCGTTTGAGCATTCTAGCATCACGTGAATTGCCAAGGCCATCTGAGAGTTCCAAACACCCTAATAATCCTGAACATAATGAATGATGGTAACAAGCATGCAGATCTCATGATCTTAAAGCTACTGCTTAATTCTCATATTATTTTGCATTAGTTCTTGTAAACAAGTATTACACTAACCCTTCAACATAATGGTAAAAAAATGTCCAACCCATTTTGCGTGCGTATTGTCTTCCCTGCTTTGTTGCATGCAATGTATGAATGTCTTCCGCCAACAACATTGTCCAACAAGAAAGTTCTCCGCGTCAATTGTGGAGAGTTTTTTTTTATACGCGAACGTATGGACACAAACCTTGCTGAAGCTTCTACGTTCGGTTGATTATTTCAACGCTCAGTTTCACTTGCAATCAATCATAATCTGTATGAGTTCGGTGCGTTATTTGTAACCAACTGTTACATTGAGTACACATCACTAAGAAACACCATGAAACTTATATCGTTTCTTTATAAGTTATCCATGTTTTGGGGCCACAGTTCATCACTTTTAAGTCGGCACCACGTAAGCTTATCACTTATCAAGTCAGAAAGGTTTCTAGCTTGTTTCGTGGACATCTTGCTGTTGACGATGTAGAACTACGCGTTTTTAACTTAAAGTTCAGTCCTTAAAAGGCACCAATAAATTAAAATATATAATTATTGAGCAAAATATTGAAATGTTGATTCAAATGCAGATTTGTTTGGCTGTCTCGTTGAGAGCGTGCAGTTCTTTGGCAAAATTCTCTAACATTTTGTCAACGTCACTTTGATTGTCCACCAAGGCACTGTCCACGATCACTCCTACTTGAACTTCGTCGCTGTATGTTAAAATGGACAGGCCTAAACCTAAAATTAAAATAACAAAAGAAGATACTTATATGTAAAAAACATGAAAAATAAGATCTGCATCAGTGTTATGAAGATTTCTGGCATTAAATAATTCAAAAGCAAAAAATACTACGTAACGTCAGCAAACACACACACACACACACAAAAATAAGCTAAAGCTACTATTTTTTCTCCATTTCTGTTATTAAATCATAAAGCTGCTTACTGAAATCGTTATTTATAGTTAACAACATCGATCGGCACCTTATTTCATTGACTTAGTTTACAAATAAAATGCTGCTAAGTCTTATCAGCATTTGCATCTTTTTTTGCGATAAAAATTCGAGTAAACGTATATTTATCACATCAAATTTTCCCTTAAATTCTTCCTTGATAGTCTCTCACCCCAACGAATGATAATCCAACTTAATGTGAAATCTACACATTCACACTGTAATTACGAGGAGTTACTGTGGAAGTGATCGCATTACTTGTTTTGATGGAGTATATACAAAGCGCTTTCAAACCGCTACAGAGCAGCCGCAAGTGACGTCATATTGGCTACGAAATAGCATCTGGAGGGTATAGCTACAAGGGGCACTAGATTAAAATGTAAGGGAAAACAACGGCACTTCTAGTCAAGACAGTTCTTTGAGAGCGGATTTCTTAAGCTTAAAAAAAGTTGTTTTCTCCAACAACAAAAATCGCGCGTTATAGGCTTAAGAAATCCAGTCTAATAAATAGCATTGGTATAGCATTGGCTTCAGTAAGACGACCTTCTTTTCCCCTCCAGTGCCCCTTGCAGCTAACCGAGTTACTGGCTCCACCATAGAGTTATATTATATTATATAGTTATACAATTAGCTCTATATTAGCTCTATAGTTTCAATTTCGAATATTGAGGATTTTAACGATTTCGGTAGCACGGGTTTTATTTTTTTAGCTGACGCAAAGCGGGTATATAAGCTTCGGTCTTGTAGAAGCTAAGAACTGACAAATGAATTAAAGAACAAACAAGACAAAGCAAATGCAAATGTGTGCTAGGCTATGTAGACGTGAGTTGATCACAACAAACAAAAACTCCATCCTGCATAGCATAAAGTAAGATGATTTTCGCATACAGTCGTTATGTCACCCGTCTGATAAAATCCAATAACCACGAGTATTTTTTCACCTGCGAAATTTACTACGTGATTGATAAAAATTTATCGTTTAAAAAACTTCTCACGTGATGCTAATGTTGCCTTGATAACAGCTAGTGGCGCTTCAGCTAAGCTTGCCTGCAGTGCATGTGAATTGCACGGAAGCCTCACTACAGGCGGTGCTTTTGCCTCGCTAAGTAACATGTTCCCAACGATTAAAAAAATAAAACACCCACGTTGTGCCCCACCGAAATTCGGTCCAATCTTTAGGTTTGCAGTAGGTTGGCGGACAAAAACAAACCGATCACACCGATCACCGATCATAAAAACCGATCACATTTAACTCAATGCTACAAATGGAGATTATTACAAGGCTTTATTCACACATATTAGGCCTATTTAGTGAAGTGACAAGGTGAACCATTCAAGCCAAAATTGTGTGTTGGAAATAAAAGTCGCCATTTTGAGGAAAAGGTAAGCTGATTAGTACCATGGTTTACCCAAAGGAGGTTGATCGAAAAACCAAGCTAGTACGAAGGTTTATATCGTGCGTTTTTTGAATTACATTACAAGGAATTAAACCATTACAAGGAATTAAATCGGATAGTCGTGTTGGAAATTAAAGGCGCCATTTGGAGAAAAAGTTAGCTGACTAGTACGAATGTTTCTATTGTGCGTCTTTTTAAGCCATGACAAGGGATTAAACCTTACAGTCGTGTTGAAAATTAAAGGCGCCATTTTGGGGAAAAGGTAAGCTGAGTAGTGCGAAGGTTTATATGGTGTGTTTTTCTAAGCAAAGGGATTAAACCGAACAGTCGTGTTGGAAATTAAAGGCGACATTTTGGGAATTACAATTACTACAAAACACAACTCGCATTTCACTCGAGACTACAAAGGAAGAATATTACTGATCTTACCAATTTTTCCTCTATGTGGTAACAAGAATGCCGTCCTTGTGAGCTCATAACCCCCTAGCATGGTGTGTTTCTGCGGGGCGCCTGGTACATTTGACACAATGCACGTTATTCTCTGGTAATCGAAGTATGGCCTCGTAAGGTAGTTTGGAATGGTGTTCATGAGCAGGTTGAAGCCGTACAAGTTAAACCACATGTCGGGAGATTCTTTTAGCTGATCCATGTTCCTGCGGCTAACGGCTAACCTCTGCATCGGAGTGCTAACGCTGACTGGTATGTCGTATCCGCA
>JAHWFP010218595.1:41470-52184 GCA_023313725.1 Lithobius niger
CAGAAATGCTACTCGTCTTATTTTTGAGTCGTCTTATATCTCAGAGTATATTCGGAGGAACACGGTAACTGACGTGAATGCTGAGACTGATTCTAACGCTCAATCATCAAACAGCTACAAAAGATCACAAAATGCAAAAAAAAAAGGCCCTCAGATTTCCAATGAAAAGTGCGATGAAGGGGCCCACAAAAAAAATGTGGATGCTTAGGCCCCATCAGACCTCTGGGAGGCCCTGGTCTAAAGTACTTTCGTCAATTTTAGGCCCATGTTTCAAATATCATTTTCCTGCGTTTGCTTGCATTAAACAAGTCTTTTAAGTAGAAACCCACAATTTTTTTCTTTGGTTTATACTTTTACTTAATACTGTTATTTTTTTTTTATTGGTGGGGGAGGGGGGCAATAACAATTGTCATACAAAGCCTGAAATATTCCAATACCAATCTAAAGAAAGAACTATATACAACTATATATGGTTGGCCAAAACACCTTTCTGAATTTGGTCGGCCCTATATTTCTAAACCTCCAGGCCCGTATATCACTTCTGGTTTTCCACAAGACTCACTATTAGGGCCATCTCTTATGTCTGCGTACTTAAATATGCATAATGTCTTTGTGTTACGTATCACAATCACATAAAATGCCACCTCTGTGTAGGAAACGGTCCTTTCGTAGAAGCAGTTCATTTGATTGGGAGGTGGTGGGGTTCAGGGTGGGTTACTTTTACCTGGGCATTTTTCTTGACTAGAATTCTGTTAGCTGATTGTTCTGTCTGAACAGAACTATAGTCTCCGCAACCTATCTTGAGTTTGCCCCAGAATGAACAAAAATAACCGATTGTATGTTTTTGGTAGCAGTGTGCCTTGTTGATATCCAAAATAGTGTTTAAAAAAAATCAATGGAGCCGTCGATTAACGCCGCCCCCTCCAGGAAGATATAGCCACTCAGAAAATACCAGCAGGACTCAAGATACACCGCGTATACTATAGCTTTCGCATTATCTGAGAGAACTATTGCATTCAAAATGTCAACAAATCTCATAGTCAAAGAGATATCGTCAAAGACTTACCTGTTTGTAAAGAGCTTTCGGAGTTCTTGCAAGTATTCGTAGCACTTTCTTGAGGTTGCTGATGTGGTCAAGGCGTTTCTGGCTGGGAAACATTTTCGCTTGGATGTGGTCCGCATTGTCCACCATGTTGGACAAAATCATTCGTACCAGGGAGATGCCGTCAGCCAGACCATGATGGACACGCATGACCAGAGCACAATGCTCGTGTTGGGGATCCAAATCTTCAAAGCCCTTGGCTAGGGGAATCAAGACAAAACACCACCCTGAGGTACGTGGTGGGAAAGGTTGGTTACTGAGTTGCCCGATGACGTCATGGAGCCCATCTCTGTTCTTTACGGGTTCGCAATGATGCATCTGGACGTGTTGTTCGATGCTGAACTTCTCCTCTTCTCGCCACATGTAGTAGCCGTATTCTTCGTGGATGTATTGTTGCAGCGTCGGATACAGAAGCTTTCCGCTGGAGGACTCTGCCTTGACCAGGTTGTGGTAGATGAAACTGCGAACTTTGTATATGTCTACTTTTCCCTGAAGAACGAGCAAGGCATTGATGATGGCAGGACTTCCATTGGATTCGAGCGCTATAACGGCGTCCATACCCTTCATAAACTTTACCGGTTTGCCGGTTCTTCGCCGGATCACGTATCCCACTGCCATGCGGTAGAACGTAAAAAACATGGCCATGCCCGTGATGAGCAGCAATGGGCCAATGACCAAAAGGGTGAAGCCCAAAGCAACCAGCACCGTCTTGAGGTTTTTCTGCCATTCTTTCGGAGCGTTGCGTTCGATGACATCTTCGTGACGAGGATGGTACAAGAGGTGGTGGTGAGAAGCACTGGGCGCCATTTTAGTTCCAAGGCCCACCGGCACTTATGTTGATACCGGTTCTGAGTCAGTAATTAATAGTGGTGTGATTATTCGATGCTTTAGGCTCTTTAGCACCTAGGGGAAAAAGCAAAAAGGGTAACATTTAGCATTATGCTGTTATGACATAAATGAAAAGATACTCCTCCTCAAGTCTTTCGATGTTATAGATCAGTGACAATAACGCCATATTGGCTATGAGGCTAGCGCCTGGAGAGGTAGCTACAAGGTGCACTAGATTAAAATGGAGGTAAAAACAACGACGCTGGTAGTCAAGCCAGTGCTTTGACAGCGGATTTCTTAGGCCTAAAAAACGTTGTTTTTACGATCCCTTATGCTACGAAGTTGTAAATCGAAATAGAAAAGATTCCACTGGCTGAAAATGTTAGTAATTGCCAACAAATCGAAAAGAATAGCGCGTTTTAGGCCTAAGAAATCTGCTCTAACAGCATTTGCTTCCGTAAGACGTCCTTTTTTCCTCTCCATGTTTATCCAGTGCCCCTTGCAGTTAGCCAAATTACAGGCTCCAGCATAGAGTTTTATATAATAATATGGTGTTATTGTCACTGCTCGATTCGTGGACTAACATACAATTGACAATTTGTTTGCACGATATATTCACAATATGCAGCTACGGGTGAACATAAAAATAGCCCTATATTTGTTCATTATGAGGAAGGGTGCGCTAATTTCGACACTGATGGTGGTGATATTGGCTGTCGCTTTTGCAACAGGGTGTAGGCGGAACCACTTAGCCTACCAATCGGAAAGCACCCAAAAAAAGCCCGCTCCCTCCCCTCCCTCAGTCTCCCCCCCCCTACGGCTCCACCTGGCCATCCCACCTCTTACCGATTTTCACTCTCTCCCCCCACCCCCTCAGCCAAGAAGCGACGTAATGGCCTCCTCTCCCTCCCTCCCCCTAAAACTTTCCAAGCTCCAAGCAATCCAGCTTGACATGTTCCATAGTTTCATTGCCCTCTCCACAAATGCCACACATGTCATCTTCCTCCACCCCTCCCCCGAGCGTTCCACACCATCTCCCTCTTATCGAGAGCCCCACCTCTGGCCCTAAACAACAGCACACTCCCCCAATCCCCCCTGTAACAAACCTTCCCATCCCGTCCTACTTTTCTCTTCCGGTATCGCTCCGCAGAAAACCAGAAGGTGCATTTACAAGATGGCTCCCGTGTGTCGTGATACATAACTCACGTGACTGAGCTGAACGGCCTCTGTTTTCATATGTCAGTGGTTACTCATTCTGACGTCACGACACGGAGCAGTAGCGTGTGATTTGTATCTTTTACAGTAAAAAATATTTACAGTGAAATTGCTGTTTCCCCGTTGTTTTGCAGAATAACAGGAACAGTGTTTCATTCCCCAACTAGATTTCATGTAAAATACCTGGAAATTGACGTGGGATGCACCTGGAAAACCCGGAAATATCGGGAAAATTACTAATGTAAAAACTGCGTGGATCCTGATTGTGTGTTTTGGCATAGTGGAAGATGCAAGTTTTTCACATTTAGGGCTTATTTTCCACTTGAAAATGTCAGGGTAGAATCGGACGAGACGTCACGGATATTAGCATGTGAACTGTTACAGTCATATACACAGATCCGTGAAAATTACACAAAAGGAAAAGAAATAACAATAGACAGCACAACAGCTAAAATCACGCACTAAAAATAGCAAAGATTCTGCTTGCTTATCAATGAGATGTCATGTCGAGATTCGAAATAAACATCTACGGATCATTTACTCATGTGACAAGTGGGGGGGGGGGAGGAGATTGTTAAATAGAATCTTGATCATGACTTCTCAATGATGTATACTTCCACAATAACGGCTTAACGAATCTTCGATATTTTCAGTTTATGATTTTCGCTGTTTTGCTGTCTATTGTGTTGCCTTTCCTATTGTATAATTTACAGTATTCGTGTACATTAATGTAACAGTTCACTTGCTAAAAATGGTGACGTTTCGGCCGATTCTACCCAGACGTTTTCAAGTGGAAAATAAGACATAAATATGAAAAACTTGCATGTTCTACAATGTCAAATACGCACACTTAGGATCCATGCACTTATTGGAGTGTTTTTTTTTCCTTTGTACAACTTGGCCTTTACATTATTACCGTGATCAACATATGATACCACGATATTTTAGTGGATTAAAGGCAGATTGTCACCGAATGCGTCTGCAGATTATAGCACTATCTAGTTAAATCTAGCAGCTGCTTGCAGCCAGTGGCGTAGCTACAGGGTGGCAGAATGCCACCGGCTTCGAGCCTTCGGGCGCCCGCGAAAGGGAAAAAATTATTTACATTAAAAAAAAAGGCTCTTTTGTAGAACACTAGTTTTATTTCATTTGATATAAACTGTATTTTAAATATGAATTTCGAGCCTCCCCGTCCGCCCATCACCCTAGCATTACAAAAATGTGGTGACCCATAAAAAAAAACGCACAAGCTGAAAAATTCCGAGTTATTTTTTTCACAAAAAGTGAAAATAGGGACCACTTGACTGGAGTGGGAAAATGGTCCCTATTTTCACTATAACAAAAATAAAAAATAAATTAGTAAAAAAGCATGGACTTAAGAAATTTTTATGGGCCATCCTGCGTATTACGGGGGGGGGGGGGGCCCAAGGGCTAATTAGCCACCGGCCCCACATAACGTAACTGCTTGCAGCAATCGAAGAAATGCATAACGTCATTTCATTTATAGGGACATAAAAGCCAAATGCCTCCTTATAAGTATTGAGTGAAAATTTGGTACGTCCTCGAGCAGCACGCACTACTCCCGGTTTCAAATACCACAAACCTTTAAATTATTTAACAACAATTTTGTGTCTATCTCGTCAACAACGACACTTTTGTTGTTTTACTGACATTAATCGTCAGAATTTGTGTCAAATCTCTTATTTACAGTCACTCATTATTTTGACTATCGTGTGAATAAAGATGGAGGAAGCAGGAAGCCGTAAACTTGTTCAACTTGAGAACGATTTTCCGGCTCAAGCCCACTACCTTGACATTCGGAAACAACACGGAAATGTGACTGATACACATCGCTAGAGCCTGATAAACGTCGCTATTTTTGTGTATTAACTTAGAAGGGATGTACCTCCCAACGCCATTTTTCAATCTCGATCCTCCACATCAAGTACGGCCCCAAAGGTCTATTTACTTACCATTAGTCTTTCCCTTGCTAAAAATCCGTTTTAAAATGTGGCGTCTAGATGATTTCTGTTGAATATTGGAGAATTTTATTTACTGTATCCTACACGTGTATGATGCTTTGGCGCGTATATAATGACCTTGACGTTTTATCTGTGTGTACGCAGTACTAATTTTAATCGTTTGCTAGTGATTACTGTGATATCAAAAATCTAAAAGACTAATGCAGTAAAAATTAAAATTAATTAATCCAATAGATCGCCGAAGCAAAATTATAAGATACTAGTCTAGAAAATTATAAATTGTGATTTTAAAATACAAGAATCATTCCGGTTTTTGACGACACAATTAATGCGATCAGGCTGGCTTGTCTATTAGGCACAATGCCAACTGAGACAATAGCTGTGTTGTTCGCTGTGAGGAACGAAGCTGCTGTCTCAGTTGGCCTTGGCTATAGTAAATTCGCGGATGTGATCGGTGCGTAGCTGTTATAAGGCAGGCGGAAGGTTATAATGCAGGCCGGGTGTACCTTTAACGTAATTGAAGAAAAGCGGGATGAGCCGTTAATAAGATATGTAAGGACCGGTAACTTAAGCAACCTCGAAGAAGAGAAGATTAGCTCTTCGAGACAAGGCCGACTGGGGCAGAAATCGTGTCTCGCCTCCTGGCTCAACGTCTGGAAAACTGACGCTTTCTGGCACCACGTTAGTAAAGTAAAATTCTAGCAATGTTGAATTAACTAGCCTGGAGCCAGGAAACGAAACCCACAGCTTCTTTCTCAGACGACCTTGCGACAAGGGATGGAATGTGAAGTATATAGTTACAGATGGCCGGCCACTCCCACATCCTACGGACATGTGTGCATTTATTAGCTTCTGATGTTATTCAACTGCCGCTGAACGTAAAAACAGAAAAACAAATCCACATGACTTTTTTTCCCACTTAAGTTTTTCCCATTTTAGTGGAAAATCGTGCAACCTGTGCCATATACTGAATCACTTGGAGTAATATCACCATGTTTGGAGTGAGTTTCGCCCTCTTCCGGCGGCTCCTGCCGAAATGTACAAACACCTATAGAAACGAGCTGTATCATCAGAGATTATTTTTTTAATTTTAGCAATGCTTCGTGTCGTTGCTAGGTTTTTTTTTTTTTTTACCGCGTGATTGGTACAATTTTTTTTTATTAATAACCTTTTTTTACTGGAATGGGTCGTGATACCTTTGCCGTTTCAATTATTTTCAGGGCCGAATTTTGCCTTTTGCCGCCTGTAGGAACACCGCAATACCCCTCCGACTATTACGAAAGAGTCGAACTAATATACCTCCCCCCCCCCCCCCTCATTCCAGAGAGGTCAAATATTTTTGGGTTCGATATTTACGATTGACAAAAAGGCTGACGAGCCAATAACAATTCAAATTAGGCCAACTAACGAATTGAACAAAGCAACCTGAATAATTTATTGGCGGCTCGTTGAACTCTGAAACCGGATACGCAAATTCACGCCGGTTCGTCGATTGTATTTAGTCCGGCGCGCCGAGGGCCGTAGCTGACGGGGGGAAGATTTGGGCATAATTTTAGTATTTTTTTTGTTAAATTTTAGTCCAATTTTAATATTTTTTAATACTCAGTAA
The DNA here is from genome assembly GCA_023313725.1 of Lithobius niger. Taxonomy (NCBI): domain Eukaryota; kingdom Metazoa; phylum Arthropoda; class Chilopoda; order Lithobiomorpha; family Lithobiidae; genus Lithobius; species Lithobius niger. The sequence goes on from JAHWFP010218595.1 coordinate 48,207, forward strand.
GTCTTAATTGCGGGTGGTAATGGTACCGATTTTTGTTGGCTATCTTTTTTTTTGGAGGGGGAGGGGGCGTACCAATGTCGGGGGGAGTGGCGTAAAATTGCTAGTTGCCCCACACCTCCAGAAAAAATTCCTAGCCGCGGCCCTGGTCCTACCATCCCTGGAACCAGTCGTTGAGCTAGCTGCAAGGGCCACTGACGGGGAAAAAAACAGCCTCTTTAATCAAGCTAATGCTGTGAGAGAGGGTTTTAGGCCTAAAAAAAGTTGTTTTGTTCAATCCCTTTTGCTGCGAAGCAAATATTAAGCTCATAAATCGGAAATGAAAAGATTCCACTTGCTGAAAATTGCATCCGTTGCCAACAAATACAAGAATTTGAGCATTTTTAGGTATAAGAAAACCGCTGTCACAGCATTGGCTTGACAAACCATGCTAACGTTTTTACCTCTGCGCATATCCGGTGTACCTTGCAGGTACCTCATCGACTGGCTCCGGATATGAACTGCGCAGTGAATAAGGCGTTATTGCCACTACTTTGGCCTGGGCCTATTTCGAAATCCGGCCTGATTATTTTTGGAAATCAATAATTTTAAGAATTTCAAATGTCAAAAGTACAAGTTTTACGTTGTGGCAAAACACAAATCAACACTGTAATTTGCAGTTTTGACTGATGCATATTTTTGCAGTGTTGATTTGCGTTTTGCCATGACTTAAAACTTGTGCTGTTTATTTTTTAAAATTATTTTATTACGGATAACAAGATTTCCGAACGTCACAATCTAATGTGTATTTTTATCCTCTAGGCTAAGTTTATATTTTTTGGAATGTTATGTGGCATAATTAATGAGGAAAAACTATTATTAATGTTTTCGGTAAAATCGTAGCACGGTGGAAAATCGGCCATTATTGCACAGTGTACACTGCAGTCGGATAACATATCAGTATGCAAAAGCGTTTTTGCCAATTTATGGTTACGAAATGACGTCTAGTATTATAGTGACGTAATATACGACAATGAGCCACTAGGTGTCATCAGTTTGTGATTCCCTAGCGCAGTAAGAGATTTATAAGATGATCCTAATGTAATCACTTTTTGATTTTAAGTACCTTTTATATTTATACCGTAGGTTTAAAAGGGTACCCTCTACCTACTTTCGTGCATCCTGCGCTTAAATAGCGTTTGTAATATTTACTTACGTTTGAGTGAGTTAAGCAAATCCGTCTCGTACGTGGAGGGAAAAAAACAGGAAAATAAAAGCGTTTGCAACATACATTTCAACTAATGTTGCAAAACTGAGTCGTACAGGAAAGCTAAAATAGAGGCATGTACAGTATTGGACTATGAATTTTGAACACTTGTTTGCCTCACAATCATTGATGCAGCACTTTTTCCTGGATGAAAACTCCATTGTTACGATTTAGCATTGTTGCGTAAGATACTTGCCTCATTCGAACTAGCTATAGGTTAGAAACGTGCTCCACAATGCAACATTGTTCTATTTCAACAATGGAAAGATATTTGCACAACTTTGGCATCCACCAGGAACGATTAATTCATTCGCAGAATTCTGTACAACATTTGACGTGTTTTAAAATTCAATATCCGATACTGTACCTTTAATTTACTTACGGGCATTTAAATGAGTGTAGTCTACAACTGCTGACTGATTTTTCGTTTTAAAACACTTTTTTCTTCATTTGTCAAATTTTTACACCGTTTCAGATTTTTTTTTGTAATTCGAATAATTTTTGTATATATGGATTGGTTAAACGGTATTACACAAAATATTTCATTTTTTAAATTTGACGTTTGAAGGCGTCTTATTCTAAATTTAAAAAAATTGAAAAAATGTACCGAGACCTACCTTAAAACAGTTTTTCTCCCTAGTCTTCTACCTATAATCTTCTTCTACTTTGATGTTGGTGTGTGCACAAGTGGCTACGTGTCAGCTCTAACTGCCTTGTCTTTAGCCTAGTGCGCCTGAAAAGTTGAGAGACACACAGGGCAAGTCGAGTCCAGGTCACCAGTCAACTTCCTGCTACCCAGCAGGTTAACAGGCGAACGCGCGGCCATGTTTGCCCTTGAGGCATCGTTGGGAGCCCGAGAGCTCCACTGATCTCGTTCATGGAAAAATGTATCACAGTTTCACTTTTTTTCCACCTAATGAAATAATGGCAAAGAATTGTTATTATAATTAACGAGCGAGCAAAACGAAAGTGGACTACTAGCCGACGAAAAGTTCCTGACTGCTCCTGCACGTGAAATTCTTCTATCAGGAAAGAATAGTTTCTTTAGGTTTAAAAATTATGACCGCATTTCGAGAAAATAGTTCGGTAAATTATTGGTTTTGATTTTGCAGATCGAGGTTCAACAGGAAGCGTAAAAAAAGGATAGTAGCCTATCTGCATATTTTTTTTTATTATTTCTATTTTTTCGTGTGCGTGTTGTGACGATTCTTCCTGATTTCAATTTTTGTTGGGGGGGGGGGGGGATTTGGTGTTCAATTCCAAAAATATTAGACCTACCACTAGTGTGTCTCTTTTGTAAGAAATGTTTTACAGAAATGATTAATGATTCGTCCCTTTTACACTAACAAAGTCTTTTCTTTCGTTTTTTTCCCCCCATTTCTTTTCTTGGTATATTTGTAGGATTTCCTGTGTTTTTATTTTATTTTATTTACTTATTTTTCAAAGTTTTAGTTTACTTTTTTAAACTGGTTTACTAAGATTTTACTTTTTTTTTTTTGCATAGTGTTATACAGTTTTCACTTTCTTATTTTACATTTACGGTTTTTTTTTTTTTGTATGTTGCTTCTGTCGCCCTTAAAAAGGCGTCATGTCTTGATATTGTATACATTCTCCATTTGAAAGCTGAAAATAGAGCCCGTTTCAGTTAATTTCATTTCAGGGATTCGTATTATTTTCAGGGCTTCTCACCTGTTGTACAATTCATGCAATTCATAAAATTTTCCAATTTTTAACGAAATATTGTACAATTCTCATGAATGTGCCCTACATGTCATGAAGTAATATAAAATAAAGAAAATGTTGAGTTAGTTTGCTTAAATTAGCAACAAACAAACAAAAAATAATAAAATAAGTGAGAAAACGGAAAAAAACTGCAGAAACGCAACGCTAACGAGAGTGGAGACTTAAAAATCATTAAGGTTTCTTTGAAGATCAAAACAGTAACACTGACGATTTCTGAAGAACTAGCAGTTCAGGAATTACTAAAATTACCGGTGGTAAGTGACCAGTCTTTATTTATTTGTGGAAAGGGGGGAGGGGGGGGGGGGACAGAGAAATTGAAAATGTAACCTCCAGATTTTTTATGACCAAGATCCTTTAAAAAACGGTCTCCCACCGCAAAAAATAAGATTTTCTTTTGCCTTTCATGTTTACGATTTCCTCTGGACTAATTAAAAAAATAGCATTTCGTATCGACAGGTTCCCAATTGTGTGGAAAACGAGCCATGAATTCGAAAACATTCGAAGAAATGTTCTTTAAACCAATTTTGGACAGAGATTCATGAGGGTAGAATAACTCTGGATGCATATTGGCGCTGCTAAGGCAGTTTGAGTCAACGTGTGTCCATGTCCTATAACATCAATACGTGCAACATGGGGAAAAAAACCATCATGTAACAACTATTTTAGAAATGGTTTGAAAGAACCATTCACCGAATGATACTAAAATAACGGCAAAATCTTGTAAAGTGACATGAACTGGAGGGGGGGGGGGTGGATCTGGGTCCCCACTAGAAGCTATGGCGTTTTAAGAAACTTGGATTGCTGAAAGTGTCATTAATTTTTTGAGGTCCAAAAAAGATCTTTTCTCCAATTTGGTTAGCGTTTATTTTTGTGACTCACCCCCTGAAGGGCCTAAAAAACCTATGATTTCCCCCCTCCCTTGGGAGGGTCCACAAAAATCTATGTCCCGCCGGGGGGGGGGGGGGGGGGGGGGGGGGGGGGGGGGGGGGGGG
>JAHWFP010218595.1:52284-63339 GCA_023313725.1 Lithobius niger
CCCCCCCCCCCCCCCCCCCCCCAACCCATACAAATTTCCGCTCCGCTGCTCCCCCTCCCCCCCTCCGGAAATAAATAATGACCGAAGAGGAAAAAAAACATCGTGAAAGGGTACTTCTCCAGTTTGCCCCACCCCCCTCCTCTTAAGCCAAAACAGTAGCCCCAGTAGGTGAGAGGGACAATTTTGCTACGTAATTCCAATTGGAAAACCTTAGTAGATCGTACCTAGGAAGGCCACACCTATGGTTCCTACCCGACAACGACAACTAGGCAGTTGCAAGGGGAGTGCAGCATGGATTTCATGTCTGCAAGGGCTTTTATTAACAATGACTGATTCGCATACACAAACGGGAAGTGGCCTGGAAGATACCATTTCAACAAGGTGTAGTAGTGGATAGCTACAAGAGCGCCACCACAGTAATGGTATTAAAGGTCAGTGGTTATAGTGAGCGACTATAGAGCAGCGTCAAGTGACGTCATATTGGCTACGAGACACCATTTGGAGGGCATAGCTACAAGGTGCACTAGATTAAAATGTAACGGAAAACAACGGCACTGCTAGTCAAGACAGTGCTTTGAGAGCGGGTTTCTTAGGCTTAAAAGAACGTTTTCTCCAGCAACAAAAATCACACGTTATAGGCTTAAGAAATCCAGTCTAATAGCATTGGCTTCAGTAAGACGACCTTCTTTTTCCCCTCCAGTGACCCTTGCAGCTAACCCAGTTACTGGCTCCACCATAGAGTTATACATAATAATACTACGTTGTGTCACTGCCCTATAGTTTATGACTAGAGCCACTCATATACTCTGCTCCTAGTGCCTTTTACATGCCACAATCGACATGAGCATGCGGCATCACAAAGCTCTTCTCTTCCCAAAAATGGCAGGGGTGGCTGAAGTAGGTTCGAACCTGCGACCTCTGCCACGTGAGATTGTCTTTTTAACAATCAGGCAATCTTGCCCGACTAACGGTATAACTATTAAAACACCATTTTGGCATTCCTTATCAACAGGGTTTTTAGGGTTGCACTAGCAGCGCAATCAGTGATACGTATTGGACTAAAAAATGGTGGTAAAGTGGGCCCTTTTGAACTTGAAAGAGACCGTACTACACGAGTTCAAGTTTTACGTGACTCTGCTTTAATGCAGCCAGTAGTACAGGCTTCCCACCAGCCCGGAGAACATGTAAAACTCGGGGAATGTAAACTACATTTGAAACTCAGGGAATGCTCTGATTATTCGAAAAAAACTGGAAAACTCTGGGAATTAAAACTACATTTGAAATTCAGGAAAAACTCGGGGAATGCTCCGATTTTTCACAAATAAAAAAAACCTTGAAAACTGAAGGAATTTAAACTACGTTTGAAACGCGGGGGACACTTGGGAATGCTCCGATTTTTCACAAAAAAACCTATAAGTGTAAAACTCCGGGGAAAAAACAAAGCAGCACTTTTAGGAATTTCCTAAGAGCATTAAACACATTTTGTTAAGACATTGGTAAAATAAAACTTATCCTTGTATTTCTGTGTTGACACCTAAAAGTTCATGAAATTGGGCTACACTTGTATCAGTGACCCCTAACAACCGTAAAACTAGCAAAATATGTGGAAAATAACAACTATATATCGCCCAATTGCCCTGCCTTCTGTTATTTGTAAGGTAATGGAGTCAATTGTACGTAAGACTATGCTGGATCATTGTGTAAAACACCAATTATTAGACGTTGCCCAGTTTGGCTTCCTCCCGAATTGTTCAACCTCACTACAATTGTTGGTAGCTCTGGACCGCTGGCCTGCAGCTGCGGATTTGGGCATAGAGGTTTTGATGTGGTGTATTTTGATTTTCAGTGTGCCTTCGAATCGGTGGTTCATACAAAGCTTGTGGCTAAACTCAAACAATTCGGTTTTGATGGACAACTGCTGAACTGGCTTTGTGTCTTTTTACGGGAACGTCAGTGACAAGTCCGAATTGAAGTTCCGCGCTCTACTCTTTTACCTATTTTAATTGGGGTCCCACAGGGCTACGTCCTGGAGCCACTACTTTTTGTCATTTTTATTAATGTTCTTCTACCATCAACTGGGTTTGGTGATGGCTTAAACCTTAAGTTTGCAGATGACGTTAAGACGGGTATGGAAGTACTTGATCTGGCTGACCATCACACGCTAAATAACACCGTACCTGAGGTCACTGCTTCGCCCTCACGGTGGCAGTTGCCTCTCTCGAGCGAGAAGTGCTTCTCTTTTTGCTTAGGGAGTTCTCCCCAATTATCTCCATATACTTTGAATGGTTACAGTTGGGATGTAAGAATTAAATCAGGGACTTGGGTGTCTGTTTACGTCCGATCTCAAGTCCTCAGCCCACTATAGGAAAATCGCGGCCCAGGCCTTCCATCGCCTCTACATTGTTAATCGGTGATTTGCCAGCGCCAATTCTGAAACTCGTGTCTGGGCGTTTAAAATCTACGTGCGACCAATCCTGGAGTATGCCAGCCCAGTCTGGTCTCCATACTTACTCCAGGACATTGACTCTACTCGAGTCCGTTCAGCACCACTTTACTAGGTCACTCACTGGCCTCAGAAATCTCCCTGCTGGGGAAAGATTACGACGCTCAGACCTGGAGCCGCTGGAATTACGACGTCTCTACGCGGACCTCTCGCTGACTTTTAAAATTGTGCACAACATGTTCCCACTTGATTTTTCCTTTTTCGACTTTGTGGGTAGTTCTATGACACGAGGACACTTATTGAAACTTAGGCGGGCTAGGTCACGACTTGACTGTCGCTTGAATTTCTTTGCGTTTCGCGTTATACCTCCATGGAACGCTTTGTCAGAGGACATTGTACGCTCCCACACTCTTACGACCTTTCGTCGTGCCCTACATGACCGCGATCTCTCTATATTTTTTAAGCGAACTTACTAATGTTTTTTTTTACCGTATTTAGGGGCGGTGTAAGTCGGAAACCCTACCGTTCCCTGGTCGCCATTTTTTGGTTGAGGACCAAATTAAATTTATTATAATTTATTATTATTATTATTAAAATGTCATTCTTAAATTTTATGGTGAATAACCTGAAAACTGACCTCATCTACTCTGGGAGACCAGGAAAACTCGGGGAAATTATATTGGTGTTTTGGTGAGAATCGTGTAAAGGGTAAAAAAATTAAACGGATGTCGAGTTTCATAAAACTGTCATAAAATTTGAGCAGTTTTGCTATAAAATTTTTAATAAAATCCAAGATTTTTCAGCAGCAGCCCTGTATTTACGTTTTGTATCTTTGTAATCATAGCCTACGTAGTCGCAACCGGTCTTCTGTACACTTCTGCCATTTTTTCAACGAAAATGTTCAGGCGCACATCTCTGTCATGTACTTTTTTTTTTAATTAATTTCTTTGAGCCTTAAGTCAGCCGAAGCAACTTAACGCTTATATGGCTGAACCGGCTCAATTTTGAACATTACCAGATTTTTAGAGGAGAAAAAATGTCTGGTAAAGGGAAGTGTCAACCCGGGGATTCGATCCGGGAAACCTCCGATCATCGTAGGGGCCGAAAGATTATCCAGAATTGGCCTGAATAGTTCCCATAGCTGCTGAAGGAGCATGGTATATGCAACAGCGATCTCTGTTATGTAATCTAAAACTAGTAACCATCACAATTGCCGGTTAAAAATGTATTAGCTTATATGCCTAGTTTTAGATTTTAGGCCTAATTTTTACATGCCGTTTTAATTTCGTAAGCAGCAGCTAAGGAGAATTGGGTTCGAGAGTAGGCCTATTCGTTCAGGCAACACGGTGTGGAGACTATTTTTGATGAAGGTCATATGTGTCATTAACGAAGTCCTTTTGTTTTTTTCGGTTTGCGTGTTTGTCTGTAGTGGTTAAATGCGACGATCAAGAGAATGGCGTTAAGTTTAGAGAATGTTGCTATCAAATTTCGCCCAATCGGTTCACACGTAATTGCGTACACAGACAGACGAAGCAAAATCCCATAATCGTCGACTTAAAAGGGGACCGTACTCGCTTCGCTCGCTTGGCCAATAATAGTGCGGTAATGGCACTACTTTACTTCCTCATCATATTTTCAGTAGGCTAATGGCAAACCACAATCTCTGTACTGCTTTCATTTACGTTTTCTCTTTTTTTTTTCGTTCGCTTATATTTTTAAGGTTACGAATAAGGAAATTTCGCACATAAAAAAATGAAATTGCTTTTCTGTGGACCCGGAAATATCCAAGCTAGATAGACATTTCGCATAACAACTGAAGAAGAGCAAATATTGGGTTAGCCGTCAACATGTAATTTTGGGCTGCGTTATTGGGTTACAAATAAAATTAAAGTGACAAATTGAATAAACAAATAAATAAAATAAAAAATGGCAGGTCGTGATTCTGAAGGAAAACAGGAAAAGATCTGAGGTAAAATCACGGAAAAGAAACACCCCGTTCGGAGTGCTGGCTTTTAAAGGTGCATACCTCCCAACGCCATTTTTCTCGATCAAGTACGGCCCCAAAGTTCTAGTTACTTTCCATTAGCCAATCCCTTGCTAACAATCCGTTTTAAAATGTGGCGTCCACGAGATTTTCTGTTGAATATTGAGAAGTTCTCTTCAATTTATAAATTTATATTGAGAATTTATAAGTATCCCGCGATTATATATATGTTCCTTTGCATGTTTACAGTAACCATGACGTTTCATCTGTGTGTGTGCATGTACTCATTTTTAATCGTTCAATAATTAATTACCATGAGATCAAAATCTAAAAGACTAATGCGGTACAAATTAAAATTATTTATGCCAATAGATCGCCGAAGAAAAATCAAAACATATTAGCCAAAAAAAATTACAAATTGCGATGTTAAAATAAGAAAATCTTTCCGGTTTGCGATGAAACAATTTTTGTGTTCATGCTGTTTACTATTTTTTTTTCCAAGGCCAATTGAGATAGTAGCTGCGTTCCTGCGTTGACCTTGTATTAGTAAGCTGAGGCTCCTGAAACGGTGCGATGGCAAGCTGCGTGGATGGCGATCTGCTCGTGGCTGTGGCAAGGCAGGCGAAATGTACCTTTAATTCGGAATCGAATTCCGAATTGAGAGAAATGTGAGTCGAATCAGGATTAGTTGGCTGGACCCGCGTTCGAATGCAAGAGGGAAAGCACGACAAAAACGGGTTAGTTGGCTAGTTTCTCAACCACTCACCAGAAGACGCCATTGTCGCTTAATTAACGGATTCGTGCTTGGACCAACACTCAGGGCGCGTTTATGCAACAAGACCTTCTCGCTCGCCGAACGCTATTTGCTAGTCAATTGTTATTTATTTACGATTAGCTTCCCGTTTCTACTAAATGAATGCGGTAATAGACAACAAATTAAATGTATTATAAATAACAACACGGATGAAGAACTAAGTGTAACAGCAATGGTTGAGAACTAGAAAATAACCCCTTTTTGCCGTACTTACTCTCTTGCACTCCGAACGGGGACTAGCAAATTAATTAGGAATTCGATTCCGAATTAAAAGCTTGCGCTCCGAACGGGATAAACTTAACAGAGATTAGAACCCAAGTCATCCCACTTGCTAGCCAGGTGCGCTATCAAGGCTCACCCTGGCTGGTCCGCCCCGGTAGCGCAGTTGGTAGAATAGCTGGCCAGCAAACGGTGGAACAGTTATTTTTTTCTTTCCCAGATTAGTGTATGTTGTATTGTTACAAGACCGGTCTTTAAAGCGGACTACCTGCTTTGTTATCCTTTTTCTTGTGACTTACTTTTACTATTATTTACTTTTCGGAGAAAAATTTTAGGTTTCGCATTTTTGGGAAACTTTTGGGATTAGAAAACTCTTTTAGGACGATTGCAAAGGATGCAGGACAAAATTATCCGTGTTTTATTCCAAACCGATAAACACGTGAAGACGTCAATGCTCTCTTTTTTAATCACAAATTGTTTAATGTTTTTTTGTCTGAAAAAATTATATCATTGTCTTAAAATGCTATTATTAAACTGACAACAGCCATTATTAGCAAGGCCTGCAGGGAGTGCTTGTTAGAGCATACCCTCTGCTCTCTCTCAGACGAACTTGTGACGCGGTTTAGAATATGAATCGATAGTCACAACACGGACACTTCCGTATGCGTGAAACAAATTTTGTGTAGTTCCTTTAAAAACAATAATAAATTTAAGTATAACTTAGGGCCGATTTCCTAAAATCACCAGTTTAGAATAAGAGCCCAAAGTAAAACAAAAATCCATTAATTCTAAAGGTGATCAAAAAGTCATGCTTTGCTCGTAGGGTTTCAGTATATATTTTTCCTAACGTATTCTTGTTCTTTTCGGTATTTTTAATTTTGTTGTTGTCCTAAATTTTAATTCTTGAAAGGTTAGAAACCTTCTTAGCTACCAAGTCGTATTTTCAAGTTTGTGTACGCCTTTATTGCTTGATTTAACCTAGAACTTTTGGCCAGACAAACAAACAAACAAACAACAAGTCGTTCATTTTAGGCCCTTGGCTTTTATTTGACATTTTTATGACTCGAACGCACTTGTACTATTCTGACTCGCCCATACCTCTTGTGATGTGATGTAAACACGTAAACATTGGAGCGGTGCTGAATTGTGTCTACGGTGTTAACGTTTTTAGAACCCGATAAAAATCTTCTATGACTAAACCCCTAGGAGTAATCTATCTGGACGTAATACCCATAATCCTCCATGGGGTAGGATAAATATCTCATGGGGTGTTTAGGGAAAGAAAAAAAAACGAATTTAAAAGGTGTTCGGTCTTCCATCAAGACGAAAATTTTGTATTTTCTTTAATCCCCTCCCTCTTTTCCCCCCCCCCCCCCCCTCCCGTTACGTTGTGTCTCACGTTATTCTCCTCCTCTCCCCCATTCCCCATCTTGGAAATTATGCTACATAACGCAACCTCCCATTCCCTCCAGCACATATGAAGAGAGAAATAATTCGGGAAATTTAATGGTTTATTTTTTCTTTTTTTTTTTTTAGACTGACTGTAAAAAAAAAAAAAAAGTTGTCTTGGGATCAAGGTTTGCAGGAAGTAACAAAGCAAAATGCGACATAAAGTAATATTTACGCATAATCTTTGGGCGCTAGTTTTACAAGAGTAAGGGCGCGTTTACGCAGCGACTCACATTTGCTTTCTCGCAGCTAGAACTCGATAGCTATGGCAAAGGTGACATTGCCATGATAACAACGCTAAATGGATTAGCTAAATCCGACATCGTTTGAGTAAATACTTGCAGTCTTATAATCCGTGCCAATAATGTAAAGAATTCCTCATGACGAAACAATTTTCCCAAACGCTTGTGAACTCACGTTATTTGCTGTTTTCGTTGCGATTTCGTTCCAGGATTTCAAGGAGTCGCACGAACTCTGAATTAGTTAATCTGTAGGTCTGCACTAAGCACACTAAAAGTAGGGTTTTTACGATTTTTCGGCGATGTCCTTTAGCCAAGTAGAATGAACCAATCAGACGTATCGTGTTCTAAAGTAAAAACTGTAAAAACACGTGAATACAGCAGTAAGGTTTCACGTGGACTAAACAGTACGTGAAACCTTACAGGAAAGTTTGTGTTCCTTTGCTGTTTTGACTTCGGATCAGTTAAACCTTATCTTAAACATTAAACGAGCTCGTTTTTGTTTTCTAATAATATAAAAGTTAAGAATATCTGCATGCTTAATACAGTATCCGTTCGAGGACTATCAGCATCATCGACAGCAAATGCCGAATGATAAACAGCCGGCTTGTAGTTTTTCTGCAATCCGATAATGGAAGCTACCCACGAGTGCGTGACGTGTGGAAGCCGCCTTTAGACAAATTACCTGCACGGGTTAGATGTATAACCAGTTAGTTTACGTAAATTGTTTTTTATTGACTCACGTTTTTTATAATTAAGTTGCAAGTACATTAATTATTTAATAATAATAATAATAATAATAATAATCTTTATTAACTTACTGCAAGAAACTCAAAGAGTGTGTATGTGCCAGATACATTGCGTAAAAGTCACTAATGCAACAGAACAGTTTAAAATATACAAAATCTATTATAGTCTTAATTATTTAAGGACTAAGTAGTAAGCAAGCAGTCTGCATTAAAGACTGGCCTTTAGAAGATACAAGATACACTAATCTGAGAAAGAAAGAAAAGACAACTGCCCCGACCTGGGACTCGAACCCAGGACTTCCCGTTCACGAGCCGGTCGCTCTTCTTATATGTATGTTTGTGACCGCTAGGTCCCACTGAGAAACATTGAACAGCTACTTAGCTCGGCTGGAGCCTGTAGCCAGAATCCCCCCCGGTAGCGCAGTAGTTAGAGCACCCGGCTAGTAAACGGGAAGTCGTGGGTTTGAGTCCCAGTCGGGGCAGTTGTCTTTTTTTCTTACTCGGATGTGTGTATCGTATATCTTCGCAAGGCCAGTCTTTAACGCAGACTGCTTGCTTTGTTTACCCTTTACCTTGTGATTTCTTCTTTATTTACTAATAGTGGGTAAGTAAAGTTTGTTATGTACAAAATATTTACAATTGTTAGTGTACCGTAAACTGGTGATATTCAAAATTTACTTTCCTTAAATAGGCTTACGGTGTATTTATTACAGACTCATGATTGTGTTATTTATGAATTCGGACAGTCTGATAATAATTACTATTTATTATGGTATAAATTGGCTGCTGTGATAATTGGATGAACGAGTGATTATTGAATATTAGATATGATCTTGGTCTCCCATGTTAGTAATATCTCCACCGTCTTTTTTCCACTCAAATTTCGCATATTTATTAATATTCGATTAGTCACATCGCGGATATGAACTTGAGATGAAATTATGATTTTTGTTTTTGGCTAGGTGGTGAACTTCTTGTACTTTGGACAAGTCTATACCGCATTCTCTACAGACTAAACCATTTGACCTAGAAATCCGGTTCTTAGCTCATTTTGCACAGATACTTCCGAAAATGTGTACAGATGTGCTCTGAACGATCAGTTTTAGTGTTGTGTATAGTTTTAAGCATTGTTAGGTGGCCAACAGTGCCGTTCAGGTAACGCTTTTGGTGGCTATACAACGCTCTCTACAGACTAAACCAGCATGATAGGCCAAAGTAATGGCAATAATGTCGTTCAGGCAATATTGGTCACGTTACGGGCGCTTTGAAGCAACGTTAAGCCAAAACATCGTTACATTTGAATTAGACGATTTCGTAGGTGAATAACACGATATGCCAAAGTATTGAAAACAAAAATTTGAAAACAAAAACGAACTCGTTTCATTAGTATTTAAGGTATCCTTAAACTGTTTAGTTAAACATTACCTTAAGCATCAAACAAATTCGTTCCTTAACACTTCAGGAACATTGTGGTATCTGAAACCTTCCAGGAAAGCTGATTTGCGTTCCTTTGCTGTTTTGACATTGGTTCAAAGTCCAAAACAGCAAAGGAACATTCAAATACCGCAATGTTCCTGAAGTGTTCCTCTCCATGTAAAACATTGCGGCTGTCCTCAAACAGTGCAACCACCAAAACAAACCGTTTCAAATGTTCTTCGCAGTTTCTACTTTTGAACCGGGTAGGTAATAATGATCGGTGCCTATTACTTGGCCTTAAACAAGGCGGATAGCCAAATGGGCTCGAGAAGGGTTAAAGAAATACAGATGCAAACCTATTTACATTGCCTTTTGGACTTAAATTTCAGACTGCCAGAGTGGGGAATTGAACCCACGACCTTTGGACTAAAGACTGAAGTTTTACCGCTGACCCATACTGACACGACCAAAATATTAGCACGAAACTAGCAAAATGTTAACACAAAACTATCAAGAATGAAGAAACTAACACGAAACTAACAAAAAGTTAACACGAAACTTGCAAGAAACTAACACGAAACTAGCTAAATATTAGCAAGACACTAACACGAATATGTACCGACGGCTTTCATAGCATGCTACAGGATCATTCGCTACAAAAAAATTGCTGCCAGTTTAAGAAACTTCCTAAAAACTCATAGTATTTCGGCCAAAGCGTTTCTGGGGCCCATGGCCCTAATCGACAATGTTTTTCCACAACTTTTGAAGCCATTATTCAGTTCATTATCCGTACATCATTCGAAACCGATCTAATATTCAATCCACCGAAACTTGTCTGATTGGCTGTTAATGTTAAAAAAAAAAAATGGTGTGACTATTTAGCCAGAAACTTTTGATATATAAAACTCCATTTGTTGCGCTTGCTACATTTTGTTGTGGTGATGCAACCCAATTTTGTTTGCAGTAAAATTGTTGCGCTAGACCAAAATGCATTATTAGTATATCGTTACCGTTAATATTGGCCGATACCGTTTATCGTTTGGACTGGTCTTAAGTCGATTTCTCATGTGAATTTTTCTTTCCGCCTAAATAGCATTACAACATCGTATCGAAAGCAAATAAACAAGCAATGACTTTCATTATATTATTATTATTTAGAGTTGTGCTATTATATGTAAAAAAGGAAGAGACCTCCTTTTGCTCATTTATCATTTTGCCTCAAACGCTACGACTGAGGGTGAGTCATTACGACGTAAGCAACGAATGCGGAAATGACCTTGTTGCTCCACTTCTGGAGATGGGGAGGTGGCATGAATTTATATTAATGATCCCAGTGAAATCGAAAGCGTTGTTCCACAAACCGAAACCTATCATTTTAAGGGTTTTTTGAAGAATATATAAAAAAGGTTTAGCGCCACGTTAGTAAAAATAGGAGGTGACAAAAATTGTAAACGTTAAACAACTGTCATGCAATTTGTTGTCAAGTTAAAAAAAAACTGTTTAAAAACTTAAAAGAAAACTGTAAAAGTTTTATTTTTGTTCAGCATGAAAAAACGGCTGTTGCACTGAATAGAGTAATTTGGATACTAATATGTGGCCCCTTCGACGTTACGTATTTCGCATCATCTGATGAATCTATCTAGGTATAGTTACAAAAAAATAGTCGAAAGCTATCTGATGATGCAAGATTTAAGCAGGGTTAAACGGGACGGAAAGCCAATGGGCTCGAAATTGGTTAACTA